>SNQJ01S0055425.1:84424-114245 GCA_010110895.2 Picea sitchensis
GAACATATTAAGAACAATCAAATCATAATCACAATGAACACATAAGATACCATATGTTTGTATATAATTTATATGAATATATGTGAATATAATAATAAGGATTTTCCTAGCACCAACTATCTTGTTTCAGCACCAACTGAAGTAAGGAGCAAGAACTCCTCAGAGAGCACCAACTCTCAATCAAGACCCATCTTTCCACAAGACCCAACTTGCTAATAGAATTCATTCTATCTAACTAGAGTTCATTCAACTCTAGTAACAATGATCCATTATAGAATCAATTTTGTTTCATGATCAGAGGTATACAATCAACACTCATCACTGCACTTCATTTTTTCTTTGAAATTCGCTCCTTCTTCACTTCAGATTTCCTCTAATATTCATGCCTCCTTCACTTTGTATTTCCTCTGATATTCGCACAGACCTCAGGTTTGTATCCCCTTCATTTTTCTTCGCAGACCGCTCTTTCTTAGCGAGCCTCTCTTTTCCACAAGCCCACCTTCTTCCGCAAGAACATATACTTCTCCAATCACACGATATAGTGAACCAAACATGGTTGTACTTATACTTGCTTATGCTCAAAACTTGTCTAAATTATTGAGCCGACTTGTGAAACAAGTTATAACTAACTTGTTTATTTACAATGACTTTTTGGACCACCAGACAACATCATTCCAGGTCTTCAACGTTAAACTTGGCATCCCCTTTTACTTTCATAAATCGATCACATCCATGGATCGATTTCCTTCGTCTCTGTGATAACATGAATCAACGCTTCCTTCAAACCATGTTTATATGATCATAGGCATAGAATCACATGCTTATCAATTTAAGAGACACATTACATTCTCCCTTTTAAATCTCTTTACCATATGAACAACGATGTTATTCAGACGTTGGGCGAGACGAGAGCTTGAGCGCTTATCAATTCGACGGCCACGATTCAATATCCCGATGAGATGGACGTTTGTTGGGTCTTCAAGACTTTTCACTTTGGGAATTCGAGACTTCCAACATGTCAAATCTCCTGGAGTGGATTTCGCTGAATATATCAGATGGTTCATGTTTACTTCGTAGAACCATCAATGGTTAGATTTGATCCTTGGACCTATACCTCATTGCTTAATCCAACCCCCAAGAATTAATCAAGCAATGAGATGGATGGCCACCATTTACTTTGCGAATTCATCTATTATACTTACGTTATACTTCCACTGCATTTTGATAAACATTTTAGAGTACACCTGACATTAGATCGATGGTTGAGATATCCTTCGAGTCTCTGAACTTTAGATATTTCAAATTTCAACTCCTTCTTTCCTCCATACGTCAATCTTCTAGAGTTATCAATCCAATGATGCGTGTCCCTTTTGGATCAAAAGTCGAGATCTCCTTTGGTTCACCGGACTTTAGATATTTCAAATCTCAATTCCTTCTTTCCTCCAGAGTGATCACATGTTGAGTAAGTCATAAGTGGTGGAGACCTCTTGCTGTCAATTAATACTTCCACTTACACTATCCTTCCACTGTAGTAGATTGACGATTGAGAATTCTCCCAAAGTGATCTTCAGATCAGACGTCTCGTGTCCACTTCGGGACTTAGGGACTTTGGGAAAGTGCCGGTGGTAAAAATCCTGAAGAAAAACTCTCGGAGTGAAGTAAATTACTTACATCACTTGAGGATGCGTCAAAAGTCTAGTATTTGTGACATGTCACTCAAATTCGTGATTTTCACGTACCTAAAATGTTGATTCAAATTAACACTTGTCATTGTCTGATTGCACCATGTGTCCTTGCTGACGTAGTCTTGATGACATGGATCTCCTCATGTGGAAAATTTTCTTCTCTTGGATCTAATGGTTGTCCTGAATCTTGAAAAGTATCTTAGATTGACGACTAAGAATGACTTCGAACCTTCGTCCTTTGGGACTTTGGGACTTTTGACATTTCTTGGTGGTGAAACTGCCGAAGCAATTCTCTGGGAGTGACGTAAATTGCTTATTTCACTTGTTGATGTTATCGTGCTAATTGTTAATTGTGGACACAAATCAATCCCCCTAGCTTCACTATGAAACTAGAAAAAAACAAGAAAATACACTACTCTTTCCTTATATTTCAATTATCAAATCAGAAATGGATCGAGGAAATATATTTTAAATATCAAAGATCTGACTTCGCCAATGTAATCCAAGCTATATCATGAGGTTTATGAGAAATATCTACAAATAAGAACAAGCCAATGAAACTATCAATATCTACAGAGTATTTGATATGAAACTATGTACGTGATTAAGGAATCATACAATATGGACAAATAACATTCATATAGGAAAGAAAATTATATCTGTATTAAATAATGTGTAAGAAATATACAACCAGATGCCTTGATGTTGTTAGGTTCCTTCCAACAGTTCATTACTTCCCACACACTTCTTGCTCCAAGGATTTTTAGACCATGGATATGATAGCTACTCACAATCTATCTTGACAAAGTAAAGCTCAAAGCCAACATACCAAGCTAACAATCTCAAGCCAAAATTCTAATCTCAAAAGCTCAAGAACTTTCCAACCCAATCAAGCTAATGTTCTCCATGAGATCTCCTCTCCTTTTATAAGTTGAAGAGGATAAGGTGAGGTGGCTAGGATGATCCCACTAAATCATGAAAGTGAGTAAGATCTAAATATTTTGGAGGCCACCTCACCATAGAAGCTTCTCCTTATAGAAGCATTGAGAAGACGATTGTTTTTCCCACATACAAAGGCCACTGCACCCTGGCTATAGAGCAACCTGCAGAAACTCCACAACCTAGCTATAGTTCAGCTTGTGGAAGTTAGTCATTTCCTCACCCTAGCTATAGTGAAGCCTATGAAAACCAGGCACTTCCTCACCCTAGCTATAGTGTAGCCTACGAAAACCAGGAATTTCCTCACCCTATCTATAGTGCAGCTTGTGAAAACCAGGAATTTCTGCACCCTGTGTATATAGCAAACTACAAGTCCTCTTTAATAGGTTTTTTACAAAGGAAAATACAACTTCTTCTCTCAGTAAAATTTCTTCTCCCTTCTTTCTTCAAGAATTCAAGCCACTGACCCCTCTAAAGGAAAAAGATAGGTTTACATCATTAATGGTCATAGGGATGACGAAAATAATTTGTAACAAAGAGCCCCCCAAAGTATGAAGTTAGAACAGAGTGATAGCTGAAATACTTTGTCGAGTGTGTAGGGAACAAGGAAAAATTGGTCAGAAACCTGCCAACAAACAAGGAAATACAATACAATAATATATCATAACTGAGGTAGGCATTCCCATACTTAGAATATAAATGACTCAAATCTTAAATGTCGACATGCGAAGATCCATGTCAAGTAAGACAGGTCATGGCCACCAAACATACACTATGGGTCCATACCATTATGACTAAAATCTGATAATAGCCACCAAAAATACACTATGGATCTATGTGTTAAAGACTCAAATTTGAACATAGCCACGAGACATACAATGTGGATCTATGTAACAATACACTGCATATATTCCAACACAACCTGAATCTGTGAGAAAAAGGTCTAGGGTCTTCATCTCCACCACTCTATAGTATGAATCTAACCATGTGAATACATGTGCTAAAGTCGAACATGGTAGAAACCACTTGATTACTGGTCATTAGTGTATACCATTAACAAGTGTGAGGGAAATCACCATTAATGTCAATGACTCCCAAGGTACTCTAGTACAGTCCAACGAATGTGAATTAATGAGCTGAGGTCAAACACTCGGTGGAATCTCTCGATCAGGGGTCAATAATGAAAAACCATTGTCGAAAGCAAGGAAACCTGCCATTGAGGCATGCAAGTTCCAAGGTACTAATTAGTTTCTAAGTCCAATTCCTGGATAATAGGTTGAAGTCGACAGGAAAAGATTTGTCACAGGAGGGCCTTAATGTATCCCTCATCAATGAAACGAAATGGGTAACAATATTTGAAGTATATAAGAGTAACCAATAACTTAGGACTGACTCAGGGATGGCCAACACAATAGAAGGCTTAAGGAATGTAGAAATGGCTGACGCAATAGAAGGATTTATGGGTTGAACTTCTCTTTGAACATATTGACGACATGACAACTGTCTTTGAAAAAATGACTCAACAACAGGGATCACAGACCAATTCATAATCTTATAAAAGAGTATGATCAGGAGACAAGAGGATTTTCCAACCTAGACACAAGCCGAGTGAAAGGGTGTTATGTTGAAAAGTGACTCTTCCATGGAATACAGGTTTAGATACATTTCTTTCCTAATTTGCCCCCCACCATTACTGACGAGTACCTCTTTATTTTTATGCAATATTAAGGAGGATAACATATTCTTGTTAATGTAAGCTCATCCTTTAGATGAGTCCCTCAGTGTATGTTTAACGAACCCTAAGAAGGAGTGGTTCGGTCCCTTGTGGGTCTTTCGATGTTTGTTTAACGAGTCCAAAGATAGAAAAACTCGGGCGTTTTTCATGTTTTGAGAGTCTAAAAAACACTCAAAGAGAACTCTCCCAGTTCCTTTTTTGTAAAGTAGTTCAACGAGACCAAAAACATGATAAACTATCACCCATCGAATGTTTTATTCAAATACTTTTACGAGCTTGAACATAACAAGATCGCTCGACAATCTTTTCATTTTTATGGAGTGCGAAAAGAGATTAAAGGAAACTCCATGGGTTTCAATTTTCATGTTTCCGTGATGAGTACGAAAAAATGACAAAAGTATACTCGGTTGCGCTTTCATCGATTTTCGAGCACAAGAACGAACAAGGACTAGGCTCGAGGTTTTTCCTGAAAAACCCTAAAAAGTGTTGATATGCGTAATGAAGAGAAAACCAAATTACGGAACAAACATCCATACTCCATTAATTAGGACTCTATTCTTCTTATTGTAAGAGACAAGACACTCATGATACCATTAAAATTATGGGTTTCTGAAAAAATGCATTTATACGATATAAAATATTATGAAAATAGGTAAAAAAATGCAATAAATAAGAGTAAAAATCCCTTTTTACCATTTCATTTGCATTTGGTCAAAAACTTGTCAAAAAACCCCTTTTTCATCCCTTATTTTGGTGGTTGATTGCGAGGAGCACAAAAGATCATTTGACGAATGGTATCTGCCAAGACGGTAAGATCTCCATCTTCTTCCTTTTGAATGGATTAAAATTTGTTTTTGGTGGTCAAAAAATGATTTTTTGGGTGATTTTTGGGCTGGTAGGCATGCACTGGGGCTGCCGCAGGTGGCCAATATCGGGCCCTATAGAAATCAAGGATTTTTGCAGGTGCCCAATGGCTCACTTGCGGAAATCCCTTAGTGTAACTGAAGCTTAGTTTCGATGGACAAAAACCAAAAAATAAAAGCAAGAGTTGAACCAAAAAGAATGCCAAAAAGGCTAGATAAAGGTGCTAATTGTCCTCTCTTACTTCCATGCAGGTGTTTGATCAAAAAAATGTTGGAATGGAGAGAATGTGAGCATGAATATGATGATTCTATGGCTTTGAATGATCCAAGAACTATTAATTCTCTTCGGAAATGTGGCTTATTGAAAATTTTCAAAATCCAGGGCATGAGAGCTTAGCAGAGACTATTAGAGTACTTGGTCCATATGTGGGACTCCAAACAACAAGTATTTCATGTGGGTGTTCATGTCCTTTCCTTGGACATTGAGGATATTTACTTTCTGACGGGGTTATCCCGTTGTGGGGCACGTGTGACCCTAACAGGGGGTCGAGGTGGTGGCTTGCAGATGAGTGATTATATCCATTGGCATTGTAAACCTGATGCCAAAAGGAGAAAAGGTAAAGTGGCTATGTGAGGTGTGCGAAATTTGAATCTCATAACCATCCTCTTTACCATTTCATGTATGGTAGGAAGCGCATTGTCGCACATGGCGCTCTAGAGTTATTTTCAATATTCCATTGAATGTCTGGAACCTCAAGTATTCAATTGGTGTGATGATGTGTTCCATAGTATTAAGACACAACTCACTAAAATAAAGAATGAAGACCTAAATAAGTTTGGGTATGGGTCCATTTTGGTATCTTTCTTCTTAGAAAGAGTCCCTCACTTGTGGCTACAGGTAGATTGAGGAATACCAGCCCCACGAGACCCAAGAATGAAATGATGGTTTGACCTTATGGCTCGACATGTAGCGAGCCCTATTATCAAGTACAATGATGCATTTTTTGACTGGTTAAGGCCCCAAATATTGATGATTGATGATTATGCGTATGTCAGCCTGGACTTTCGAGGTGATCCTGTCTTGGTTCTCACTGAGGGATTTTAGTGGGGAGATCTAGGTAAGAAAGACATTTTGTTCTTTATGATTTTTTTTGTGTTTTTGATCTAAAGACTAATCAGAGTCTTTTGACTATGTAGATTTAGGGCCACATCGACCCCTAAGCACATCTTTGATTCAGAGGTGAGGAGAGGCAGGTGTGGTAGCAAGGTGGGATGTCGACGAATATGAGGTGATGGAGAAGATCGAGGAGGTCCCGAGGCATTATCAATGCCATACTGTAGGCATTTATGGTTCACTTAGTTAGTTACTTCGTAGGGTAGAATGAGAACTAGTGTGCTATCGTGAGCGACATCCATGATGTTATTTTGTAGGAGCCATGGGCTCTATATTTTGACATTTTGATATTTGGATGGAAAAAACTTTTTGTAACAAACTTTTTATCATTATATATATACATGAGGCTCTACCAGATTACTTGCTTTTATATACAATGTGTAATGTCTGATTGGATTTATAAAAGTCTCAGATATTAGTCTAACACATAAATAGCTAATGCATCAATTAATGTATTTAAACATATAGGAATGTGTTGATACTCAATATAATCACAATAATGTTCCAAGAGGCAAATTCGTAGATATACCTGTAACAAAGTAGGACTTCAGATAGCATAGACATTACTTAACTATACTACTACTAGTTGTGAATCAAGTCATATAACTAGGTGACAGATCCCAAATGAAATAGAATTGGTCAATAATTTGATGACTATGCTATATTCTGTGATATTATTGGTTGCACAAATGAGGAAAACAACACGTAGACTGATAAGTTCGTTTGTAGGTGCATAGAATGCCCAGGTAGCAGAAACTAGGTTCTGAGTACTACGACTAGCGCCATCAGTGAAACCAATGTGGGGTAGCGAAGACTCTGACATCTGGAAACCAAGAATAATGCAAGGTAAGCGGTCGAGGGTGCAAACCAAATAATGTAAAAGCAAACAAAAAGTAGCACACAAAAGTTATGATATAGTAAAGATGCAAGCACTTATGCAAAGACAATCTATTCATAGTACTTCTTTAAGTAAAGCCCATTTATGGGTTCACTCAAAGGGATAATATCATAATCGACTAAATCATAAGCTCCCTTCTCCAACACTCATTTAAAGATATAAGGACTACACCAAATAGCCTCAAATTTTTTGGACCCTAGTAAATCAAGATCCCGTTCATGGAGAAGAACAAGATCACCTTCGGAGAAAACACATGGTTTGACATGTTTGTCATACTGGGATTTCACACGTTTCCTCTGGGTTTCAATGATCAGTGTGGCATCACGATAGGTTTTGTCTAATCACATTAGATACAATAGACGTTCCTCTTCAGTAGAGGTGTGTGGGAGAAGATCAATGACCATCTTCAACGACGGTATCTCACATTCAATTGAAAGAACAACTTCGATACCATACACTAGATGAAAAGGCATAAATCCCATGGAAAACTTCACGGATTTTCGATAGGCCCATAATGCTGAGAACAACATCGTGTGCCAACTTGTCTTGTTAATCCCTATTATCCATTGAAGCATAGTGATGAGAACTTTGTTTATCACTTCAACCTGGCCATTGGCCTTTGGATAGTAGGGGGTTGAGTTTTCATGGCAAAGACCCAGCTTTTCAATAATCTCAGACATCATGAAGTTTCGAAAATGACTACCGTGATTGGTGACGATGGCTTGCGGGATTCCTAATCGTGTGATGATATGATTGAATATGAATAGGGTTGCAGTTTTTCCAGCATTGTCGAATGTAGGCATCGCCTTGGCCCACTTCATGAAATAATCCATGGATAGTATAATGTAACCATGCCCCCCGATCGAGTGAGGGTTACATGTCATGAAATCAATACCCCATTTCACGAAAGGTCCAACGAAAACTACAGGATGTAAAGGAGAAAGATGTGATCTTATTTTGTTGTTGTAAGTTTGGAAAGCATGGAACTTTTGGACGACAATAATACATTCTTTGAATAAAGAAGGCCAAAACTACTCGGCTCGTAAGATATTTTGGGCAGTAGTATACCCAGACATGTGACCACCACATGCTCCAGAATGACAGTCATTCAAGGCTTTCTCAGCCTCATCATAGGTGAGACATCGTCGAAAAATGGAGTCAACTCCATGGTGATAAAGAGCATCACCAAGGATAATATGCTAACGGGCTTGGTAACGTATACGATGATGGTCAGTGCTAGACAAATCGGTCTGGAAAGTTTGAGTCTGTAGATAAATAATGATATATCCATACCAAAGTTCATCGGAACTGATCAGAAAAAGGGATTCATCGGGTAATGAATCATCTGCTACATTTTCTATCTCAGTACAGGGAAGGTCACATATCAATTCGAAAAACACCAAGGATTTCTTAGACTTATCACGTTCAAACTCTAAGTCAAACTCATGGACTATCACTATCCATTTGGACTATTTCCCCCCTAACAATTGGAGTATTTTCCAGTTATATTTTTTATTTTTATGAACAAGGATATAATATTTGATCCCGTATCTAAGTGCTTGATTGATTTAAAATCCGTTGATTGGATTTAAATGTTTTGGATTGATCACGTTTTTCGGATTGCTTCTTGACTGGAAAGATTTTTTCATTAAAATTTGATAGAACACTTGTCCTTTTTACTTTTATCTTCATTGAAAGTTTGACTTGGGTGATTGTTGAGTGTACCATCTTTCTTCGTTTGCTTGTCCTTTCCTCATAATACCCCTGATTCAATTTTAGAAAGGAGGATTTTAATGTTACTTATTCCATTTAAGTAATCGTTCGTAATAAAGTTTTCGCATTAATTTTTTTTTTTTACAAAAAGAAAGAAGAGAAAATTTGAGAAGTTTCATTGTTCATGGTTGTTTGAAATTGAGCTCATTCAAGAAAAAGAAAGTACTTTTTGTAGATTACATCATTCCGAAAATATATCTTTTCCCTACCATAGATAGAATTCATTGAACAAAATTTGCATTCTTCATTTTCTATTTTCATGTTTTTGGGTCAAGGTCTCATACAACATTGGTTTCAATTCCACCTCCCTCTTGCGTAAACAACAACCCATAAAAACACTACGTAATTATAAAATCTATCTAGCAACTTTTATTTTATAGGGTATTTTATACCAATATTATCTAGGCTAGCACTTTGGAATAGGTTGTGAGACACACACTCCAAAGCACAAAACACACAATAGCATCTCGTGATAGGAAGTGTTCAAATCCATTGGCAACATTTTGTCTTGGGAAGCCCTTCTCACACAAGGGTCAAACCTGAGGTCGAATTAATACTGGAAGAGTTACTCACCTTGCTTTGTTGGTCTTCGTGTAGAGATTGCACATATTATGGGGGTTGCTTAAAAGGTATACCCACAATGATGAGTGGAAGCCTTTTGAGTTGATTTAGGGCTAGATACTCTACCCTCGCGCATGGATCAGATTGTCGATTATTCACCCAAGCATCAGTGTTGTTCTTGGTAACCTTAGTATCCTGTCTTCTTAGGGTATTACACAAGGTGACTGTGGAGGGGCAAGTCTTCACGGTACCTAGAATCGACATTGGCCAAAATCACTCAGGCTCCTTGGAGGGTATACTCACGATTATGTGTGGGAGCTTGCATCAGGGTGTAAGTCCATTAAGAAGGTCGTCAACATAACTTTTCCACCCGATCTACCCTAGCCCCTTCTTGTCTTGACTTCGTGACGTTGGATTTCATCACCAACTAGTGACTTCAAAATAAGGAGGTTTTGTTTGATTGGTCTGATTCCTAGATTTTTTTAGTGAGTTCTGTTGTTTTCCATAGTTGGCCATAGATTTTTCCTGTAAAGTTTTTGGTTCAGGCAATATTGATCCTCCACGCCATTCATGTAGAATGAAAGACCTACCCCTGGAAGATATGGGAGGTTCTCAACCCTTGCCTACTAATCCACCAGAGGGCTCTCCTCAACATAGTGAGGTTCAAGACACTACCACTCCACGAGTGGAAAGAACTGATTCTTTAGACCAATTCTAAATTTCTGATTCTCTAGAGTCTTTTTTACTTCCTCACAGTTCTGAGAGACGTATTATTTGGCTAAATTCATCTGAAGATCTTGTAGCTCAAACTTATGAAATACCAACTAGACCTTTTGAAGGCCATGAAGGCCAAGATCCTTTTTGGACTACTGACATATTTCGAACCCCACCCCGTATGGTGCGAGATATTTTTGGCTCATAGGAAGGTGTTGATATATCTGTCGAACCCAAGTTGTCTGAAATGTCTACTACAGACATGATACCCCTAGATCATTCTTCCAGTACAATTGCATATCTTTTCATTGGTTCAGACACCCAGTCAGTTGGTCCTCACTTGACCATCCCCCTTCAGATGGCCCATTCTACAATGGTCCCAAACGATATGACTATTTCGAATAGGAATATGATGGCTAGCCAAGCTCCCATTAGCACACCTCTTTCATCTATACCTATCCCACTACTTCCTCCTCATTATAATGTTTTGAATACTACTATCCCTATTCATACATAGATTCCATCCAAAGCTTCTATATTTTTTTCTCCTCCTGGGTGCGATCCTTCTTATGGTTTCATCCCAACACTTCCCCAGGCTCCCTCCGGAGAGTCTTATCCACCTTTTATTAGAGGACCCGACCCTAGTGGCTACAACCCAAGTAGAGGCATTACTTCGTCTTTCACATCTCATTATTAGATTCCTGGTGGGGGGAAAACTCCTTTCGGAGGCCCACCTCTCGTTGGAGGGAAACATCCATTTGGGGCCCCACCTCCAACTGGGACACAACCCCCATTTGGAGGAAAACCCAATCTACCCCACCCTATGGACAAAACATACCGACATCCCTGGCCCAGTATTGTAACTTTCTTACCTAGGGTAATCCTCAATCAACTGGGGGAAAACCGCCTCAAGCTAGTCGTTACATACCCCCTGGTCCAAGACATTCATACCCAGATCCTTCCAATCCCATTTGGGGTTCGAAAATTCAGTCTAATGTCCCTTTCCAAGGGAATATCCCTCACCAGTACAACCCTATGGGCCACATGCCTCCACATCCACATACGAATCTACAAGGATCCTTACATCACATGCCCACTGCTTACAGTCCCACTGGTATACTGACGGGTCTCCCTCCCCAAAGTCACCAATACCCTCACGTGAATGGATAGTTTCCCTTTCTAGCCACTTTGTATCTACTCAACTTTTCTAGAATATCGAATGACCGTATCCTACATTCTCCTCATTGGCCCGTCATACCATCCAAGTTACCCTCTGGCATTCCCAAATTCAACAGTAAACCCAAAGAAGACCCCAACAACCATGTCATGAATTTTCACCTTTGGTGTTCGTCCAAATCTTTGATGGACGACTCCATTTGGTTATGACTCTTCCAACAAACTCTTACAGTTTTGGCTGCAAAGAGGTATATAGAATTACCACGAGGCTTCTTCATTGAATTTAATACTTTAGCCATGGATTTCCTCACACATTACCAACTTCCAATCCTCTATGAAACAAGAACTGAGATTTTAATTTCCTTTAATAAAAGTAAGGCCACTCACATCTACGATCACATCCATGAGTGGAGACGAAGATAACGTTTGATCAAACTTGATCTTCCCGATCACTTATTGGCAGAGTGATTCACGAAATAATTCATGAATGAAATCTCTCATGACATTTCCATGAGTGGAGTTGTCACAGAAGAATAGGTGATCAGTCACGCTCAGTACCTTGATCTCATTTATTCACAAATGGGTACTCTTTACGACTCACTCCCTGATGCACCTCGCCCTTCTACCACCTCTACCTCAACTACTCCCATCGCTTCTCATGCGACTGATGGTGTGATTGGAACTTTCCACACTCAACCCCAATATGAACAAGCTTCTCCCACCAACCCCAAGTCTAATTCTTCTAACATTCAGAACGCTCCAACTCCTACTCCTTCCACCCACAAAACCTCTAAAGTTAACTCTGTTCAGACTACCCCTAATGGAAAGAATAAATTGAAAAAAGGGAAGGGTAAGAACAAGGAGTATAAAAATAACCCGCAATCTGAGAAGACCAAAACACAACCTACTGATGACAAGTATAAGCACAAGCCTCAATACCCTTGCCTCATCTGTGGTGATGATCACTGCACGAAATATTGCCCGAGATGAGCCTAGGTTACTAAGTTACTCCAAGGGACCAAGAAACCTCCTACACCTTCCGTTTTGTCTAAACCTTTCCCTTCTCAACAGAAGGCTCAATTGGTCATTCATGACCAACCCTCTCCCTCCACTACCTCTTATGTTCTTATGTGTACTGGAAATTCCATAAAGAATGACGTTACACTTACTACTCAGGCCAAAGATTATTCTTCCTCCAAGGAGAAAGTTGATGATAGACCACTGTCATTGGTTCAACAATCTGCCTCAACTCCACCTTCCAATGGTCCTCTTCATCTCGAACGATTGAGTATTGGCACAGTTCTTCGCCCTCCCCCAAAGGGTGTTGTTTGAAAGTCTTCCTTTGATCCTCATGCACATGCTGCCTAGAACTATAGTATTGTAGAATACCTAGCACAAGCACCTTTCGCGATGTCAGCTCTCGAAGTCCTTCAAAGTTGTCCCACTCAATGAAAGGCATTGTTAAAGGCTATGGATGGAATTGATCCTAGGGATACCAATTTGATAATTTTTGACCTGGAAGATCACATTTCTAGGATACCCCCTCAGCTAGCATTTCAAATACAAGTTGTTGTCGCCGACAAGAACATATGTAGAACCATTATTGACGAGGGTTCCTCAACGTGTGTAATGTATGTTTCTTGTTGGAAATCCATCGACTCCCCTTCCCTTACTAAATTCCATAACACACTTAAGGCCTTCAATGGCACTTCATTTAAGCCCTACGGTGTACTTCCCTCATTGTCTATTACGTTGTAAGGAAAATTGGTCAACGTCAAAGTTGAGGTATTTGATGCACCTCTCGATTATAGCCTCCTACTTAGCTGAAGCTGGATTGATTCCATGTGTGCAGTTGTGTCTACCCTTTTCCGTATCTTATGTTTTCCACACTAGGGAAAATTTATTAATGTAGACCAACTAGCCTTTTTTAACTCTGATTCTCATACTAGAAACGTGCCCTTTATTGTGAAGACACGTACTGGGTATGAGAATGTTGGTGTGGGTCTATTAAAAGATTCAACTTTGATGGGTACTTTCCCAATTCCACCAGACGATGTTCCACCTCCTTTGGTTGTCGCGATCAACATGATTTCCACCTCCGTTCGCGAAACCCATGCATCTTTCGACCCATGGATAATACCCAAACTTGGTGATCATCTTCTCTATGGTGAACAAATGCCTTTAAGTCCGGTTGAATCCGCCTATCAAGCCATTCAGTCGACATCCCCCTCTACACCCTCTCTTGGAGATTCATCTCCCAATCCTTTTCGCGTGATTTTTCTCATGGATGAGATGATTATGTCGGTTATGTACATGGAAGACACTCCTTGGGATGATGGGCATCATTGTTCCATTCTCTTCCCGGAGAAACACACCCTCGAGATTTACCAATGGATTTCGACTCGATCGACCATTGTCATCATTTCTTCTATTCCTAAGTCCACACACGATGTGTTATATGAAAGGAACTTAAGTAATATTTCACCCACTGTCCCCTTCAACATATCCATTAAACCTGGAGTTGTCGAAAATGTTCACATTGGAGCTTCGTGTTCCACTGATGAGGTTGTCACATATAAGTCCTGTTTTCAATATTTTCGTGACATCTTCGCATGGAGATATGAAGATATGTTGAGTATTGACCCCGATATTGTTGTACATGAAATTAAGACATACATGGGCACTAAACCCATCCGACAGAGACTTTGCCTGGTCCACCCTCGTAAAGCAGCTGCTATCAAGCTTGAAGTTGAAAAAATTCTTAAAGATGGATTTATTTATCCTGTGGCTTTAACTAATTGGGTATCCAATCTCGTTGTGGTTAACAAGAAACAAGGTATGATCCGAGTATGCGTTGATTATAGGGACATCAATAAATCTTGTCCTAAAGACAAATTTCCCACCCCCTTCGTTGACCAGATTGTCGACGATTGTGTTGGGTGTGAAATCTTCTCTTTGATGGATAGTTTCTCTAGATATAATCAAATCAACATCATACCTGCGGATCAACACAAAACCTATTTTATTTTTCCTTGGGGCATGTTTGCCTATCGGAAACTACCCTTCGGTTTAAAGAATGCTGGCGCAACTTTTCAACGTGCCATGTCTTATGTATTTCACAATATAAATCACCATGTACAACCGTATCTAGATGACCTACCAACATATTCCATGTATCGTAGTGATCATCTGGCACACCTCCGAGCCATTTTCATTCATTGTTGGTTCTATCGTATACGCTTAAACTCACACAAATGTGTTTTTTGTGTGGAGTCCAACCGACTTCTAGGATTTATCATATGTCATTAGGGGATCAGGGTTGATCCGTTGAAGGTTAAGGCAATCCTTAATATCCCTCCTCCTTCCTCACTCCGCCAAATTCAAAGTCTGCAAGGGAAGGGAAACTTTTTACATCGTTTCATCCTAAACTATTCTGAATTAACACTTGTATTTACTCGACTACTAAAGAAAGGTTCTAAGTTTGTATGGGACATCACTGCTAACAAAGATTTTGAATATTTGAAACTGACTTTAACCCACACCCCACTACTTTCCCCACCCGATTACAGTTGAGACTATTTCCTTTATCTTGCTACCTCGAACTCTACCATTGCCATGGTTCTAGTCCAAGAGTATGATTCTCACGACGAACATGTCATTTATTATTTGAGTCGGAGTCTCATGACTACCGAAACCAAGTATTTACATGTTAAAAAACTGGCCTTGGCAGCTTTTCAAGCTGTCCAACGTTTTCGACACTATATCCTCTTACACAAGACCACCGTGATTTCCAATTGAAACCCTATGCAACACATCCTTACACGCCAATTGCTAGGGGGAAAATACTCCAAATGAATAGTGATACTCCAGGAGTTTGACTTGGAGTTTGAATGTTCACAGTCTAATAAATCCTTGGTGTTTGTCGAACTGATATGTGACCTTCCTTGAACTGAGACGAAAAATGTAGCAGAGGATTAATTACCCGATGAATCCCTTTTTTGATCAGTTATGATGACCTTTGGTATGGAGATATCATTATTTATCTTCAGACTCAAACATTCTGACCCAAAATGTCTATTAATGACCATCATCATATACATTACCAAGCCTGTCAGTATATTATCCTTGGTGACACTCTTTATCGCCGTGGAGTTGACTCCGATTTTTTATGATGTCTCAGCTATGATGAGGCTGAGAAAGCATTGAATGATTTCCATTCTGGAGCATGTGGTGGTCACATGCTTGGGTATGCTACTACCCAAAATATCTTACGAGCTAAGTATTTTTGGCCTTCTTTATTCAAAGACTGTATTATTGCCATCCAAAAATTCCATGCTTGCCAAACTTACAACAACAAAATAAGATCACATCCCGCTCCTTTACATCCTATAGTTTCTATTGGACCTTTCATGAAATGGGGTATCGATTTCATGACATGTAACCCGCACTTAGCCAGGGGGCATGGTTACATTATAGTTGCCGTGGATTATTTCACAAAGTGGGCTGAGACAATGCATACATTCGACAATACTGAAAAAATTGCAGCCCTATTCATATTCAATCATATCATCACACGATTCTGAATACTGCAAGCTATCATCACCGATCACGGTAATCATTTTCAAAACTTCATGATGTCTGAGCTTACTAAAAATTTGGGTCTTCGCCATGAAAACTCAACCCCCTACTATCCATCGACCAATGGACAGGTTGAAGCGATAAAAAAATTTCTCATCATTATGATTTGACGGATAATAGGGATTCACAAGACAAGTTGGCACATGATGTTGTTCTCAACATTATGGGCCTATCAAACATCCGTGAAGTCTTCCATGGGATTTACACCTTTTCATCTAGTGTATGGTATTGAAGTTGTTTTGTTGATTGAATGTGAGATACCGTCATTGAAGTTGGTCGTTGAAATTCTCCTGCACACCTCTACCGAAGAGGAACGTCTATTGTATCTAATGCGATTAGATGAAACCCATCATGATGCCACCCTAATCATTGAAACCCAAAAGAAACACGTGAAATCCCAGTATGACAAACATGTGAAACCACATGTTTTCTCTGAAGGTGATCTAGTTCTTCTCTATGAACAGGATTGTGATTTACTAGGGGTCAAAACATTTGAGGCTATGTGGAGCAGTCCTTATATCATTAAATGAGTGTTGGAGAAGGGATCTTATGATTTAGTCGATTATGATGGTATCCATTTGAGTGAACCCAAAAATGGGCTTTACTTGAAGAAGTAATATTCTTAGATTGTCTTTGAATAAGTTCTTGTATATTTACTGTATCATACCTTTTCTGTGCTACTTTTTGTTTTCTTTTACGTTATTTGGTTTCCACCCTCGACCGCTTACCTTGCATTATGCTTGGTTTCAAAATGTTAGAGTCTTTGCTACCCCACATTGGTTTCACCGATGGCACTAGTCGTAGTACTCAGAACCTATCTTTTGCTACCTGGGTAATCTATGCACCTACAAACAAACTTATCAGTCTGCACGGTATTTTCCTCTGTCGTGCAACCAATAATATCGCAGAATATAGCGCAGTCATCCAATTATTAACCAATGTTATTTCACTTGAGATCTGTGACCTGGTTATACGACTTGATTCACAGCTAGTAGTACTACAGTTAAGTAATATCTATGATATCCAAAGTCCTACTTTGTTACAGGTATATCTACAAATTTTCCTCTTGGAACAATATTTTGATTATATTGAGTATCAACACATTCCTAGATGTCTAAATACATTAACTGATGCATTATCTAATTATGTGTTAGACAAACATCTCAGACATTTATAAATCCAATCACACATTACACATTGTATATAAAATAAAGTAAGCCAATAGAGCCTCATGTATATATATATATATATAATGATAAAAAATTTGTTACAAAAAGTGTTTTCCATCCAAAGACCAATATGTCAAAATATAGATCCCATGGATCCTACAAAACAGCATCATGGATTCCTCTCGCGGTAGCAAACTACTGCCCGTGCTACCCTACGAAGTAACCAACTAAGTGAGTCAGACACACCTACAGTATGGCGTTGATAACGCCTCAGGACCTCCTCGATCGACATATCGGGGATGCCTTCCATCAAGCCTTCTAATTTTTGCTCCATCGCCTCATATTCGTTAGCATCCCACCCTACTACCACACCTACCTCTCCTTGCCTCTAAATCAGAGATGTTCCCGGGGGTCGATGTGGCTCTACATCTACATAGTCAAAAGACTCTAATTAGTCTTTAGATCGAAAACACAAAAAATATCATAAAGAAAAAAATGTCTTTCTTACCTAGATCTCCCCACTGAAATCCCTCAGGGAGAACCAAGTTAGGATCACCTCGAAAGTCCAGGTCGACATACGCATAATCATCAATCATCAATATTTGGGGCCTTAACCAGTCAAAAAATGAATCCTTGTTATTGATAATAATGACCTCTACATATCGAGCCATAAGGTCACACCATCATTTCATTATTGGGTCTCATGGGGCTAGTATTCCCCACTCTACCTGTAGTCGCAAGTGAGGGACTCTTTCTAAGAAGAAAGATACCAAAATGGACCCATACCCAAACTGCTTTAGGTATCCATTATTTCTTTTAGTGATTTGTGTCTTCATACTATGGAACACGCCGTCACACCAATTGAATACTTGAGGTTCTAGTCATTCAATGGCATATTGAAAATAACTCTAGAGCGCCATGTGGGGCAATGCGCTTCCTACCATATGTGCAATGGTAAAGAGGATGGTTCTGAGAGTCAAATATAGCACACCTTAGATATGCACTTTACCTTTGCACCTTTCAGCATTAGGTTCACAGTGCCAATGGATACACTCACTCATCGGAAAGCCACCACCTCGACCCCCTGTCAGGGTCACACGTGCCCCATGACGGGATAACCCCATCTGAAATTAAATATCCTCAATGTACAAGGAAAGGACATGAACACTCACGTGAAATAATTTATGTTATGAGTCCCACATATGGACCAAGTACTCTAATAGTCTCCACTTGGGTCTCATGCCCTGGATTTTGAAAATTTTTAATAGGCCACATTGCCGAAGAGCATTAATAGTTCCTGGATCATTCAAAGCCATAACATTGTCATCTTCATTATCACGTTCTCTCCATTCCAACATTTTTGCAATCAAACACCTGCATGGAAGTAAGAGAGGACAGTTAGCACCTTTATCCTACCTTTTTGGAATTCTTTTTGGTTCAACGCTTGCTTTTCTTTTTTGGTTTTAGGCCCCTGCAACTAAGCTTCAGTTACAGTGCAGGATTTCCGCAAGTGAGCCATTGGGCTCCTACGAAAATCCTTGATTTCTGCAGGTGAGCCATTGGGCACCTATGGAAATCCTTGATTTGCGTAGGGCCCAATATTGGCCAATTGTGGCGGCCCCAGCGCACGCCTACCAACCCAAAAATCACCCAAAAAATCATTTTTTGACCACCAAAAATAAATTTTAATCCATTCAAAAGGAAGAAGATGGAGAGATTACTGTCTTGGTGGAGACTGTTCGCCGAATGATCACCTATTCTCCTTGCAATCGACCGCCAAAATAAGGGATGAAAAAGGGGTTTTTCGACAATTTTTTGACCAAATGCAAATGAAATGGTAAAAAGGGATTTTTACTCTTATTTATTGCATTATTTACCTATTTTGATAATATGTTATATCGTATCAATGTGTTTTTTCATAAACCCATAAGTTTAATGGTCTTTTGAGTGTCTTGTCTCTTTTAGGAAGAAGACTAGAGTCCTAATTAACAAAGTATGGATGTTTGTCCTGCAATTTTCTTTTCTCTTCATTACACATATCAACACTTTTTAGGGTTTTTCAGGAAAAACCTCAAGCCTAGTCTTTGTTCGTTCTAACGCTCTAAAATTGATGAGAATGAAACCAAGTATACTTTTTTCATTTTTTTGTACTCATCATGGAAACATGAAAAGAAAAACCCATGGAGTGTCCTTTATGCTCTTTTCACACTCCATAAAAATGAAAAGGTTGTCGAGTGACCTTGTTCTATTCACACTCGTAAAATTATTTGAATAAAATGTTCGTTGGGCGATAGTTTATCACTTTTACGGTCTTGTCGAACTAGTTTATGAAAAAGGAACTGGGAGAGTTCTCTTTAAGTGTTTTTCAGACTCTCAAAACCTGAAAAATGCCTGAGTTTTCTCTCTCTGGACTCGTTAAACAAACATCGAAAGACCCACATGGAACCGAACCACTCCTTCTTAGGGTTCGTTAAACATACTACGAGGAACTCGTTCGAAGGATGAGCTTACATTAACAAGCATATGTTATCCCCCTCAACCTTGCATAAAAATAGAGAGGTACTCACCAAAAATGGTGGGGGGGAAATTGGGAAAGAGATATGTCTTTGCATTTGTGTTAGTGGTAGTAAGTGTCGCTCTTGAACATGGAACCCCCTTCATCATTTGAATCTGGGTTGGGAAATCCATTTGTCTCTCATCTAAATTTTTGCAAGTTCATATCTTGGGTCGTCATTGAGTAAATGTTGTCAAGACTAGTGTCATGTCATTCGTATGTTCAAGAGAAGTCCAACCAATCCCTATATTGAGTTGGCCATCTGCAGTTGTCAATTCCTACCTTGTTGTCCTTCCTTGTGTTGGTTTCAAATCATGTTCGTACTTTTCTCTACCCTAAATATGTTACCTATTTTGAGTCATTGATGGGGGATACATTAAGTCCCTCCTGTGGCAAGTCTTTTCCTTTTGACTTCAACTCATTATCCAGGAATAAGACTTAGAAATCATTTAGTACCTTGGAGCCTACATGCCTTAATGGCAGGTTTCTTCTCCCTCAACAGTGGATTCACATCATTTGTCCCTGATCAAGAGATTTCATCAAATGTTCTACTCCATCTCAATTATTCACGGTCGTTGGATTGTACTAATGTACCTTTAGAGTCATTGACATCAATGGTGATTTCTCTCGCACTTGTTAATGATTTTCATTAGTGAATGGTAATCAATTGGTTTCTACCATGTTCAACCTCAACTCCTGTAAATTGCATGGCTAGATTCGTACTAACAGACGATAGGATTGAAGACCCTGGATCTCATCATTCTTGGTCCAAGTTGCGATGAGGTATTTGTGATTTGTATTGAGACATAGATCTACTTTGTATGTCTTGTGGCTATGTCTGAATATGAGCTTTCCAATACATAGATCCATAGTATATTCCTGGTGGCTATGTAGAAACTTGATGACATGGATTCACAGTGTATAATTGGTGGCCATGACTTATATTTATGATTTAAATCATTTATAGTTTGAACATGGGAATGCCTACCTCAAAAATGGTATAATATTGTCCAGATGCTTGATTGTTTGCAGGTTCTCGTTTGGTGCATTCTTTGTTCTCGAAACACACACACATTTTTACAAAGTATTTCGTCTATCACGAGTTCTAGCCTCATACTTTGGGGGGAATTCTGTTACACATTATTTTGGTCATTCTGATGATGATTTTACAAGAATGTGTTCAGGCTCTCAAAACGATCTTTTTCCTGAGAAGAACAATTGCTTTCTTCCTTTGAAAGACTACTTTTTGGAAGGACATCATTAGCTGCAAGTGTTACACAATGCAAAAATCCTTGATTTCCGCAGGCTTCTCTATATCTGGCCCATGGGATTTTCGCAGGATGTTGTATATATAGGGTGCCGCAATTTTTGAAGGATAAAATAAGAAAGGGGTTCACGAAGTTTCTAGAAGGGGAATATTCTAGAATATGAGGTGGCATCCGTATGGTTGTGATCTTACTGGTTTCTCTGATTTGGTGGGAACATTCTCATAATTTTAACCACTTCACCTTCTCCTATATAATCATGGGCTTCTCATGGAAAAGGTTAAGCAAGATTAAGTAGAGAATTGATGAAATAATAGCCTAAAGACTGTGTGAAGAATCCTATTTCAAGTGATTCTTGAGGTCTCCATTTGTCCATCAAGTTTTTGTGGATCATCTTCATGTGAATTTTAGAGCAAGTGTATGTGCGTGTTGGAACAAAGAACACTAAAAGGGAACTTGAGACATCAAGGAAATTCAGTTGTATCTTCTACTTTTCATTGATATAATATGGTGGCATGTCTCTTTCCCATGAAATCACTAGCATTTTATTACATGATTCCTTGATCACATGTTTAGGTTGTCATTGAATTATAATATTGTTTCATTCAAGTTGGTTGGTTTTTGTCACCGCAAATCTGATCTCACAAGAGCGTTGAAGTGAAGTAGGGACAACAAAGATATAAGGAAGTGATTCATAAGGTATGTTATCTATTCCTTCTTTGGTAGTAGACTCAATGATCACATCTTAGGGAAAGCGTCATGTTTCATCTCGTTTTGTTCTAGATCTAGGTGGATCTAGGGGAATTAGTTTATGTCTTCATTCACCGATTTACCCCAGTGGATTTTCCAATTTTTTTATTGGGATAATTGTTAAGTGCGGACACAAAACAATCCCCCTAGCTTCACTATGAAACTAGAACAAAACAAAACCATACACTACTCTTTCCTTAGATTTCAATTATCAAATGAGAAATGGATCAAGGACATACCTTTTAAATATCAAAGATCTGACTTTGCCAATGCAATCCAAGCTCCATCACAAGGTTTGTGAGAAATATCTGCAAATAAGCACAAGCCAATGAAGACAAGAATAACATAGTATTTGATATGAAACTATGTACATGATCAAGGAATCATACAATATGGACAAATAACATTCATATAGGAAAGAAAAGTATATCTCTATTAAATAATGTGGAAGAAAGATACAACTAGATGCCTTGATGTTGTTAGGTTCCTTCCAATAGTTCTTTTCTTTGTACACACTTCTTTCTCCAAGGATTCTGAGACCATGGATATGATAGCTACTCACAATCTATCTTGACAAAGAAAATGTCAAAGCCAACATACCAAGCTAACAATATCAAGCCAAATTTCTAATCTCAAAGGATCAAAAACTTTCCAACCCAATCAAGCTAACTTTTTCCATGAGAGATCCTCTCCTTTTATAAGTTGAAGAGGATAAGGTGAGGAGGTTAGGAGGATCCCATTAAATCATGAAAGTGAGTAATATACAAATAGTTCAGAGGCCACCTCACCATAGAAGCTTCTCCTTCTATAAGAATCGAGAAGACACTCATTTTTCCCACGTACAAAGGCCACCACACCCTGGCTATAGAGCAACCTACAAAAACCTCACAACCTAGCTATAGTTCATCCTACGGAAACTAGTCATTTCCTCACCCTAGCTATAGTGCAGCCTGCGGAAACCAAGCATTTCCTCTCCCTAGCTATAGTGCATCCTACAGAAACTAGGAATTTCCTCACCCTAGCTATAGTGCAGCCTACGGAAACCAGGAATTTCTGCACCCTATGTATAGATCAGCCTGTGGAAATCCTCTTTAATAGGGTTTTTACAAAGGAAAATATAACTTCTTCCCTCAGTAAAATTTCTTCTCCCTTATTTCTTCATGAATTCAGGCCACTGACCCCTCTAAAGGAAACATATAGGTTTACATCATTAAAAATCATAGGGATGATGAATGTAATGTGTAACAGTTGACATGGCATGAGCCAATTTCCTCTTGACGCTTGTCATCATCTGCCTATGCCATGTGTATTTGTTGACGTGGTCTACTGACATGGTCTTCCACATGTCTTTTCTAACGTGGTCTGCTGACGTAGATCTTCCGACATGGTCTTCCACATGTGCTTGATGATGTGGTCTGGTGACATGGTCTGCCACATGTCCATGCTGATGTGGTATAGCACATGTCCTTGCTGACATGGTCTTCTGGCGTGGTCTGCCACATGTACTTGTGGATGTAGTTTTTTGTGTGTCCTTGCTGACGTGGTTTGCTGACCAACAACCCTTATCCAATGGTCATTATATGTCCTCCATTTTGGATTTTTAGGCCTCAGGTATTTCAAATATCAAACTTTATGGAGCGTAACCTCCTCGCATCTTTATAGACGAACTAAATGTTTTTCGTCGATCATGATCCTAGATCAATGGCTCGATATTTATTCAATGCAACTCTTCTATATTATCCTATCCTTCCACTTAATGATCCAACGGTTGACATAATTTCTCATAAATTAGATCTCAGATCTTATCTCTCTTATCCTATCCTTCCAATCGAAAATGATCCAACGGCTAATAGGAATTCAAGTTTGATCTGAAGGCTAGTGGGTATTCAGACAATCAAACTCTTAGCCCTTTTACCTCACTTAACCTATCCTTCCACTTTAAAGTGATCCAATGACTGATGAGAATTCAGGTTTGATCCGACGATTGATGGGTATTTGGATAATCAAATTCTCAACCCTTTCATCTTATCCTGTCCTTCCACAAAAATGTGATCCAACAGTTGTGAAGACACACGAAGCAGATCCATGATCATAGATGATTTTGGAACCACAAATTGTGATTGATTTAACTTGTCACCCAAAATCCACAATTGGAAGTTGTGCATTTTTTCTGAGTCAATCACAATCATTGATCTTCGAAGCTATAATATTGGACAGTCCTAACTAATTGTAGGATTGGAACTAGCACGTCGTTTAATTCGCCTTCTAATTTCCACAATATATCCCTATCATTGATCTGGCGATTGCACATCCAAAGGTCACAACTCAATCCAAATTAATTTGATCACTTCTTGGATCAACCATATCCGTTGATCTCCGAGTCTATGATACTAGACGATCTATACCAATTGTGAGATTAGAACTAGCGAGTTCTTTAATTCTTCTTTCGCTCCCCGCAATTCATCCCTACCATTGATCTGGCTTGAATATCCAATGGTCATGATCCTCCAATGGTCCTCAATCCCACAATCACTCATATGACCATTGTTCATTATATTCAAACGATCAACATAGTCAACCTCTTGATGAGACGACTACTGAGGCTTGTCACTCTGATCGAACACTTTTCCTTCCGAGATTTGATCTCTGCATTTGCTAACCCTCCTGAGATTTTATCATAGGAACATTGTTGATCCTATTGTGATCAACAATTATCACAATTTTCTTCATAATGTTCGCTTCTTCTTCTAACTAATATACTATGCAATGTGCTCTTCCTTTTGAGATTTGATCTTTATTCTCTTTTGTATTGTTTTTTCCCTTCTGAGCTTTGATCTTTATATTGTTCACTTCTTTTGATAACTGATATACTGTTGACATCAATGACAATCTCATCCATGGTAAATCACAATGATAATTTATTATAACAACAAATCATCACAACGACTGTTGACATTAGTGACAATATGTCCAACAATCTCCCCCTTTGTCATTAAGGGAAACACACTAACTTCATATGCAAAAATCCTCCTGTGATGATGCTTTCCTCTTATGAAGTTTATTTTCTCTCCCCCTTTGACATCAATGGAAAAGGGTTTCTCTTCTTATGGTAAAGATCTGTATGTTATTGACCTGAATCTGAAGTTGGGTAACTCTTCCTATAATCATCATTTTATTGTCATATATTAATGACTCCCTCTGTCACTATGATCTCTCTCTACTTCTGACTGCTCTCCCCCTTTGTTTCTGAAAAGGTAGCTCTTCCTGAAAAGGTTTCTTCCCCTGTTACTTTACCAACTTCTTATCTCAGTTGATTGGGATTTTTGTGTTTCAAATGAGTAGTCTTCTTGATACCAATTTTTGTAGTGATAAAGTATTTTCAAAAACTTAATCTAATTACTTTCTTATTTACTAACAAAAACTTCGCCTGAGTTGTTAGTAACTATTCTCCCCCTTTTTTTCTAAAAGGGTAGCTCTTTCTAACAGGGTCTCTCTTCTTGTTATCTCTACAGGATGTCATGTACATCATATTGTACATCATAATGTTGCTTCTGTGGAGGTCGTTGTCTTACTGGAACACTATGCAATTGTAGCTCATATTATGCAAACAACTCTTGGATCCACCCATTAATTCTCATCGATCTCTAACCAGATGTATCCATCTTTATCCAAGATTCTTCTTTACTGTACATTGCTCTAAAGTTGTCTAAGAAAGTTTATACAATTCTTGTCACATGATTGAATATTTCTTTGCAACCATTAACATCACTCCTATTCACTTATTCAGTCTTTTCTATTCACATCTGTGAGTGTCTTGGTTTCTTGAACTTTTTTATTTGATCTTCTACTACTGCAACTTGATTTTTCTTCCCTGTTCCATTTAATCCTTTTGTTGTACTGTATGAAGGATTTATCATTAACTATTTTCTTGAGTTCCAACAGTTATAGGCGTTGTGGCTATATCCACCACAACTATAGCATCTCATAGTGTAACAATGTGCAGTAATATGTCCAACATGATTGCAGTTCCAACATCTTATACTTTTGTTGAACCTACCAAATTGGTTTCTTCCATGATGCCTACAATCCAAGGATTTATGACCATATTCATTACAACAAAAACAATAATTGTTAAAAACACTCTCATACCTTCTTTGATTCATCTATGAAGGTGTCTCTCTTCTAAACTTGCTTTGATGTGTATGAGTAGATTCTAGATGTATTCCTTGATCTGATCTTCTAAATTTTGCAGTGTTTCTTTTACTCCTTGAACGTGAAGAACCTGAGTCATACCTTCTTTCAATTTTTACAAATGAAGGAGCTATGTCAGACCTATATTCATCCTTTACAAATGAAGGACTTGTGTCAGATCTGTCTTCATCCTTTACAAATGAAGGACCTATGTCAAACCTATCTTCATCCTTTACAAATGAAGGACCCGTGTCAGACCCATTTTCACCTTTTACAAATGAAGGACCTGGATTAGGTTTCTTAGGAGTACTAATTTCTTCCTTGTTGTATCCAAGAACAAATTTTTCATTTGGTGATCTTTAACTATCCAAGATATCATCCACGGTCATGGAGCTCTTCAAGAACTTGATTTGGGTGTTTGACTTCTTAACCTTCTTTCTAAGATTCACAACTTTTGCTTCCAGCTCATGACATGATTCTTCCTTTTTGTCCAATTGGCTCCTCACTACCTCCTCTCTCCTTTTTTCTTCTTCAAGTTGAATTTTAAGATTGGCATAGCTTTCCCTTAGTTCTTTTAGATCTACAAGGATTTTTCTTGGTTCATCATCTTCCTTATTTTCTTCTTTTTCTTGACTGATTTCATTTTTCAGCCTCTTGATCTCCTCTTCCTTTGCTTGACTGATTTCATTTTTTAGTCTCTCGAACTCCTCTTCATTTTCTTTTGTTAGATCATCAAATTTTGTTTTCAATCTTTTGATCTCTTCTTATTTGTTTTCTAATTGAATCTTTTGCTCAGATATGATTTATTCATTGTCTTTGATCTTTTCTTTTATTTCCAGGATATGCCTTTGATTGCTAATCTCAGATCATATTCCTTCTTCTTTTCTTTTCATATTCATTCTTCTTTTCTAATTTCATCATAGCAAATAAACTGACAACCATGAAGGATGAAGAATGGGAGGTTCTTGACAAAAAGGCACTAGGAACGATATTGTTCAGCCTGATAGTGTCAGTGGATTTAAATATTTCAAAAGAAAAGACAACGAAGGAGCTGATGGATGCATTAGGTAAACTGTATGAAAAACCCTCAATGTCCAATAAGGCATTTTTAATTAAGAGATTATTTAATATGAATATTTCATAAGTGTTGGATTACTGACAGGGGGGGTGAATCAGTAATAGAGAAATTTAATCCTTTTTCACCATAAAACGCATGTGTTATATCAATGTATCATTATCATACAATAGTTGTAGAGTAAATAAACAATGAACAAATGAGAAATCACAAACATACACACTACACCAATGTTTTACTTGGAAACCCAAAGTGGGAGAAAACCACATAATGCTTTTTCTTATACATATTTAAGAATTACATTCATTGGAAGCACCAACTTCCTTTGTTTTCTAGCTGCAACTAGAAGGAGGCTCCAAAACCCTAGTTTCTCAAGCTACAACCTGAGGGAAGCTCCAACTCCCCAATTCTCTAGCTACAACCAGAAGGAGGCTACAACCCCCTATATTCTCCGAATACAATCGGAAGTTGGCTACAACCACCTATCCTTTCCATGTCCAACCGCCCTGACGTATAAGTAGAATGATGGAACCACTATCACACTATCATTGTGAGATATACTGTTATAAAACTGTACCAATCAAACTACACTAAACAACCTGTACCAATAACTTGAACCATGCATTAACCTATACCTCAACCTATTCCATAAACAAGTGCATCAACCATGCACCAACCTATACCAAACAACCTGTAATCAACTTGTACCATAACAAGTGCATCAAAGATGCACCAAATTGTACCTGAACCTATACCATGAACAAGTGCATCAACAATGCACCAAACCTGTACAAATAACCTGTCACAACAACCTATCCAAATAACCTATCACAACAACCTATTTCATCAATCGTATCAACCAAATCAGATCTACTCACCAAGATCAATCACCAAGAAAAATCTCAACCATATGCACAATATCACCAAAATGTGCATCCACCAAACAAATCACAACAACTCATAATTGTCACCAATATCAATATATTCTTCTAATAATATACCAAGACAAGTATGTTACATCATCCATTAACCATGTGTCAACAATACTACTAACAAGTACCTCCAACCATGTACCAAGTATGTACCAATCATGCATCAACTACACATCAACTATGACTCATCAATATGTACCAACATAATCAACTATACACCTCATGTATGTGCCAAATCATCAACTACTTGTCTCAACCATTTACCCAACATGTACCTCAACCAAAATCCCTCATCAATTTTATCATCCAAATTTGATCTGATCACATATACCTCAGACACTATACCACAAGTCTGTACCTCAAACCATGTTTTATAACCTCACTATTATACAACCTCTATCTGTACCAATAACTTCAACAACATACCTCAACCAAAAGCCCTTTATTTTTCTTCTTGTAGAGTTTTGTTGTTGCGGTTTTGTTGTTGTGATTTTTCTACCACCCTTTTTTTGCTATGGTTTTCCTACCACACTTTTCTTGCTACGATGTTTCTTCCGCACTTTTTCCGCCACACCTTTTATTCCGTATTTTTCCTACCTCACTTTTTCTACTGCACTTTTCTTGCTGCACTTTTTCTGCCGCACTTTTCCTTCCATACTTTTCCTGCTGCACTTTTCTTGCCGCACTTTTCCTACCGCACTTTTTCTTCTACAATTTTTCTTTATCAATAATACTTGCCTAAAATAACCTTTCACAAAAATAGATATTCAATGATATTCAAGTGTGATTTGAATGAGAGACCCTTTCCTCTTATTTATACTTTTATGTATCTTCCTCAATGGGTTACCTTCTAACTCTCTTAACCCACTTTCCTTATTTTAGGGTTAACCCACTTAAAACCACTTTTCCACTTAACTTAACCACTTTCCATAATTAGTAAGTTCTACATTAACTTTATTATTTAAATAATTTCTTTTGCATTCTCTTTCACTTATAGTACACTAATCACTTCACTTTATTATTTAGATAATTTCTTCTTTGCAAAAACTTTGACTGCTTTGACCTTTTGGGGCTTCTAGATGACTCACGAGGGTTCTCCAACTTCACATGGCCATAACTCTCTAGCCGTGAGGAGTTATGTGACGTTCCACATACAATCCGAAATGGAATTCCATGTACTATCCATCTAGAATAGACTTACCTACAAAAATATCAAAACTCATACCATTATCCATCAAACAAACTTGGTTCCATTACCCAAACCATTGTGCTACCATAATTTGCTACCAAACTTTCTTCAATGGTTGACAACAATGAAAACCAACCCAATTAATAAAAAATCTCCCCCTTTGGCATTGATGGAAACACTCTGATGCAATATTGAATTCATGTCATGAAATACTCAATTCATATCACTCATGCTCCCCCTATGACCATCACTCCCTCTGGAAGCACGTCACAGTGCTCTGCATCTGATAAATCTCTCTCCCTCTGTCATCAATGGAAAATGTATGTTTCCATCTAGGGTTGATCCCCCTAATGAAATTGTCTTTGGGGATACTCCCCCTAACTGAACTCTTCCTAAAACTAATCTCCCAAACTAAACTATCCTCTTTATGGTGCTTCCTCATGTAAATCTAAGACATATAAGATAAGCATTCAAAATAATTCATTTTGGAGTAGAAATTACTCTGAGTCTCTGGCGAAGATACTCAAAGGCTTCCCATGG
>SNQJ01S0055425.1:114255-135838 GCA_010110895.2 Picea sitchensis
TGCCGCGAATCCACTGCTATTATTTTTCGATCACGGTCTTTCTGTCGCTCGCACTTTTCCTGCTGTAGTTTTTCTGCTGCATTTTTCCCGCCGTACTTTTTCTTTCACAGTTTTCCTGTCGTACTTTTTCTACCGCAATTTTCCTACCCCACTTTTTCTGCTGCAATTTTTCTCTATCCATAATACCTGCCCAAAATAACCTTTCACAAAAATAGATACTCAATGATATTCAAGTGTGATTTGAATGAAATACGCTTGCCTCTTATTTATACTTTTATGTAGATTCTTCAAGGGGTTACCTTCTAACCATCTTAACCCACTTTCCTTGTTTTAGGGTTAACCCACTTATAACCGCTTGTCCACTTAACTTAACCACTTTCCATAATTAGTAAGTTCTCCATTAACTTTATTATTTAAATAATTTATTTTGCATCCTCTTTGACTTATAGTGCACTCATCACTTCACTTTATTATTTAGATAATTTCTTCTTTGCAAACACTTTCACTACTTTGACCTTTTGGGGCTTCTAGATGACTTGTGAGGGTTCTCGAACTTCACATGGCCATAAATCTCTAACCGTGAAGAGTTATGTGATGTTCCACATACCAATGGAAATTTCATGACATGTACTATCCATCTAGAATAGTCTTTCCTGCAAAAATATCAAAAATCATACTAGTATCCATCAATCAAACTTGGCTCCATTACCCAAACCATTATGCTACCAGAATTTCTTCAAGGGTTGACATCAATGATAACCAACTGAATTAATCAACAATAAGGTGGGTCTATTGAAGATCATTTAAATGAATTTAATACAATTACTAATCATCTAAGTTCCATAAAAGTGGAATTTGATGATGAGGTCAGTGATCTTCTAATCATGTGCTCATTTCCAGAAAGATGGGATGGCTTGGTCATGGTTATAAGTAACTCTATATCTAGTTCAAACACTCTAAAATTTGATGATGTTGTTGGTGTTATCCTTATCGAGGTAATGTGGTAAAAAATAATAGGTGAGACACTAGGTAATGTGTTGATTGTGGAGAATAGAGGAAGAAAAAAATATAGAGGAAAGGGCTCGGGGAACCATGGGAATTCTACGAAGGGCAGATCCAAATCTAGACCGGGAAAGTTAGAGTGCTTGAATTGCGGGAAGAAAGGACATATGAAGAAATATTGCAGAGATCCAAAGAAACAAAGAGATGGACAATAAGAGAAAAATAAATAAGAAAATGTAACAAGTGATGTGTTACAAGATGATTTGATTATTTCTATAGATAATATTTATGAGTCTTGGGTAGTAGATTTAGGGGCTTCATTTCATGCCACACCCCATAGGAAACATTTTCTAGATTATGTTCAAGGTGATTTTGGACATGTTCATTTGGGTGATGATGCACTATGAAAAATTGTTGGAATGGGTAAGGTACACATAAAGAAAAAGAATGGAAACCAATGGTTATTGAAAGAGGTAAGGCATGTACCATATCTAAGGAAAAATCTAATTTCAACAAGGAATTTTTCAAGTGAAGGATGTATAAATATATTTACTGATAAGGTGTGGAAGGTCACCAAAGGATCACTGGTGATAGAAAAAGGAGAGTAGGTAGGTACATTGTATTTATGTATTGGTAATATTGAATCTTATATATATTTAGTTTCTAAAGGAGTGTATATAGAACTATGGATTCATAGGCTTGGATACATGAGTGAGAAGGGGATGTAAATACTTCACAAAAGAAATTTGTTTTCAGATATTAAACAAACTGATTTGGATTTTTGTGAGCACTGTGTTTTTGGAAAATAGAAGAGAGTCATATTTCTCAGAGATGGAAAGGTAAAGAAGAATGAAAAGTTAGAGCTTGTGCATACAAATGTATGGGAACCAACTCAAGTATCATCTCTTGGTGGATCTCATTATTATATTACTTTTAATGATGATGCAACTAGAAAAACTTGGGTTTATCACATTCAACAAAAATCTGATGTATTTGATACTTTTAAGAAATATAAATATTTGGTTGAGAATGAGACAGGAAAAAGGTTGAAGTGTCTCATATCAGACAATGGAGGTGAATATTTTAGAAAGGAGTTTGATTATTACTATTCATACCATGAGATTCGTAAAAAGAAAACAGTTCTAGGAACACCACAAGAAAATGGTGTGTCAGAAAGGATGAACATGACAATCATGGAACATGCAAGGAGTATGATATTACATGTTGGGTTTCCCTTATAGTTCTAGGAAGATGTTGTAGATACTATTGTTTACTTAATAAATAAAGGACCTCCAATATATTTGGATGGTGAAATTCTAGAGGAGGCATGGAAAGGTAAAAAAGTAAACTATTCTTTTTTGAATACTTTCAGTTGTGAAGCATTTGTCCATACTAATAAAGAAAATAGAAGAAAGATTGAGGCAAAATCCAAGAAGTGTACCTTTATTAGATACGATGTTAATGACTTTGGTTATCTCTTATGGGATTATGAAAATAATTTTTTTATTAAGAGTATACATGTCATATTCAATGAGAAGGTCATGTACAAATATCAGTTACAGAGAAAAAAACATGAAAAATAAAAACTAGAATACATAGTGCTTGATGAGATCACTGAAAACAAAATTCCAAAGGTACCAGAAAATAAAAATGTACAACAACTAGAACAAAAAGTACCTCAAACTCCTGCAAGTGTTGTTAGAATATCTACCAGGTTAAGTAGACAACTTGAGCCATAGTCTCCTTCATTGTATTATTTATTGTTGATTGATTCTGGTGAACCATAATGTTATGAAGAGGCAATGTAGGTAGACACTAAAAAGAAGTGGGAGAAATGAATGAAAGAGGAAATGGATTCCTTGGTAAATAACTAGACTTGGGACTTGGTTCAGTTTCCTACAGGAAAAAGAGCATTGCAGAATAAATGGGTTTACAAGTTGAAGGAAGAAGATGGAGGAAACAAGCAGTACAAGGCTAGACTTGTTGTAAAGGGGTTTGCACAAAAGAAAGGTATATATTTTGATGAAATATTTTCTCTTGTTGTGAAGATGAATTCAATTATGACTATTTTAAGCCTTGTGGCAGTAGAATATTTGCATCTTGAACACTTAGATGTAAAAACAACTTTTCTCCATGGGGATTTGGAGAATGATATTTATATGCAGCAACCACATGTGTATGAGGTAAAAGGGAAGGAAAATTTTGTATGCATGTTGAATCAGATCTTGTATGGCCTAAAGAAAGCTCCAAGGAAGTGGTATCATTGTGTTTATTTTAAAAGGCTAGAAAATGGAAGTTATATTATCTTTCTATTGTATGTAGATGACATGCTTCTTGTAGGGTATAATATGCAAGATATAAATGTGTTGAAGAAGAAATTAGCTAATTCATTTGCGAGGAAGTATTTGGGTGCTGCAAACAAAATCCTTGGTATGAGAATAATAAGACATAGGAAAAATTGAAAATTGACATTGTCTCAGGGTGAGTACATAAAAAAGGTATTAGAGAGGTTTAGAATGTAGAATGAAAAACCCGTTAGTACACCTTTGGCCAACCATTTCAAATTAACCCAGGAAATGTGTCCCAAGACACAGGAGGAGATATAATACATGTCCAGGGTCCCTTATTCATCAATAGTTGGCAGCTTGATGCATGTGATGGTTTGCACAAGACCAGATATTGCACATGTAGTGGGAGTTGTGAGTAGTTATATGAAAAATCTAGGCAAAGAAAATTGGGAGGCAGTAAAGTGGATTCTCAGGTATTTGAGAGGTAATTCTACTCATGCATTATGTTTTGGAGGTTCAAACACTATTCTATAGGTATATGTTGATTCATATATGGCAGGTGATAAATATAGTAGGAGGAGCACCACATGGTGTTTTTTGGCTCTAGGTGGAATAACAGTAAGTTGGATTTCAAAACTACAAAAGGTTGTTTCACTTTCAATAAGAGAAGCATATTATGTTGTTGCTATAGAGGATAGTAAAGAAATGATTTGTTTACATACGTTATGGAGGAATTGGGAAATAAATAGGAGAATAGAAGGTTGTATTGTGATAGTGAGGGTGTCATTCATCTTGCAAAGAACTCATCCTTCCATTCAAAGACTAATATTATACAAATCAGGTACCATTTCATATGATTCATCATGGAAGATGGACATTTGAAGTTGAAAAAGATGCATACTAGCCATAATCTAGAAAACATGTTAATAAAGGGAGAAACTAAGGGGAAATTGATTTCCTTCTTAGTTTTAGCTGGTCTTCAAGCATGAAGGTGAAGATGAGAAATTTTCTAGGTCCAAGGTAGAGTATAGTCCAACAGGTACATCAATAATGGAGTTGTTGTGATCAATATCTAAGTGGGAGATTGTTGGTTGTGGAGCCTGATTATCTTCATAATTAAGTGGTTTGTTTCAGTAGTTCTTAGACCCCATTCACTAACGGGGAGGTGTGGGGGGTATTTCCCCCCAACAACTATCACCAGGGGGGTCTAGGGGGGGTTAGGATGATTAAATAATGGGAAAAAATGGGAAAAATTTCATTGTAAAATATTGTAATTTCATAGTCAATCTGGACCATTCATTATAAGGTCACAGATCTAATGGTAGAAGTTATTTTTAGGGTTTTTTAACCTAGAAGGAAACCCTCTTTTGTGAGGGAATTCTATTGCAGTTGTATATTATCATGAATATTGTATTCTAAGAGACGATATTGTGAGATAAATAAGGGGAAGTTACAACGGGTGTGTTGTAGATTGTATCCCTTCATTTTGCTAGATAATAAAAAGGAAGGACCTAGAAATTTCTCTGGTGGACGTATCCCACACTGGATGAACCACATATATTTGTGTCTCTATTGTATTATGTTTCTTCTATGCTTTATTTCTTCATTTTTTTAATTTTATTTCTCCGTGATCCTTCTTTTCTAATAAGAAGTTCATAGAGTTATGACATGGTAGATGATGGAAAGATGAAGTACAAAATATGATGTGGTAGCTAACATAGATGACTGATGCGGAAAAATGAAACACAATTTGTGATGTGGAAATGACATGGAATGATGATGTTGCATTGCATGATTGATGACTTAGAGATGATGATGTGGACCAATACAATGATGTGGAAAATTGAAGTGTTATGCTGACATGGAGAAATGGATTGCATATGGTAATGTGCTAGTTGATGATTGGTAACATGGAAGGACAATGTAGAAAGTGACGTGGATGGTGATGTGTTGATGTTGGATTGGTAACATGACCTTTCAATATGTTACGTGACATGGAATTCCTAAAACCATAATAAATGGACCTAACACACGTTAGAGATTTTATGGTCCAGATCCATTCTCTCTTGCAATCGAATGGCTAGGATTCACTCTACAAGTGATGGTTCATCGACATCAAACCTTTGTTGTAGCCTATGAAATTTTGAATTTTTTATGGGCCAAAATCAATGAGTCTATCGGTGATCAATGCAAAACGTTTGAGTGGTAAAACTCACCTTATACTAATCTTTTCGATGTTTGATGAGTTTATCGGCATCGACGAAAAGGAGTGCCTACTCATTAAACATTCCACCAAATCCCCCATCTACCAATGACCACAAGATAAATTTATACTATGATGAGGTGTGTTATCACATAACAAGTGATGTGGTAATGACGTGGTATTCCACGTGGTGGTTGGCATCAAGAGTGACGTGGAAGGTATGATAGATGACACAGAAAGTGGCATGGCATGTTGGCAAGGAAAGTATGGAAGGTAACGTAATATGCTGATGTGGCCAATACGAAAGGTGACATGGAATGATTACATTGAAAAAGAAAGTATCGATGGTGACATGGTAGTGTAATATTGGCAACGTGGAAGGTCGACGGGGTGAATGATGTGGCAGGTGATGTGGATCTTGTATGGCCATTGAAACAAACAAAACTCATGCAAAAAGCTTTGATGACCTATATTAATCCTCATTCTCGATCAAACAACTAAGTTATGTATTTAGGTTCATAGTTCATCGACATTGACTAAAATGAGTTTCTCTATTAATGACTCAATGAATTCCATCTATGCCGGATGGATTCATCAACAATTGGGAGAATATGTTTGTTTTTTTAATCTCACTCAAAATTATTCCGAAGTTGATGGCTTCATCAACAGTTTCAAAATATTCTCATTAGGATAAAGAGTTTGTCTTCTTTTTTTTACTTTTTATTAACCATATAATTTCGACTAACTACGATGGTCTCGTTGATGATCGATCCAAAACACCACCCATTTACATCTTCTAGAAAAAACCCTTGATGTCAATGTGTCCGTTAGCGTCAACATTTTTTTAAGACCCTATTGGGTCGGGCCTTTGTGATTTGTATTGTTATGTTTTTCTTTTTTCCTCGACCCTCGATGAGTTCATCGACACTTTTTGGAAAAGGTTGTGAGTTTTCTCTTTTTTCAATTATTACTTTTGTTTTTATTCCCTTATGAAAAACATGATATTTTTGGGGGTTTTCTTGAGATTTCTGATGAAAATAAAACAAAGAAAAAAATTCATATACTTATAAAAGGAAAAATATAAAACATATGAAAATCCAAAAAGAAGAATGCACAAATGAAAAAAATAAAAAATGGTACCCCAAAATTCAAAATTTTATGGGTGTGTTGAGGACTCAACAAGTTGCTCATAGAAATGGAAGAGTGAATGGTTAGGATGAAGAAAAATTCAAAGGTAACACATGATGGAAAAATATTTATGGTTATAAAGGAATAATACCAAGGGAATTTGAAATTAGAGAGAATTTTTTTCTAAAAGTAAAACCAAAGAAAAGTTCCTTGAAGTTGGTGAGCTTCACTAAGCTACCAGCCAAATATTGTGGTCCATTTAAGATATTATATAGAATAGGGCCTACTACATACTTTCTTTCGTTACCTACTACCATAAAATTTCATAATGTGTTTCATGTGTCATTGTTGAAAAATTATGTGTGTTATCCTCACTATGTTGTTGATTAGGCATTAATCCAAGTGGAATTGAAAGGAGAATTATAGGTACAATGAGTGTGTATATTAGATAGGAATATCATTGAGCTCAAAAATAGATCCATATGGAACATAAAGGTACAATGCTATAGCCCTAAAGAAACAATAACAGAGCTATAGGTCACTATGTAGGACACATGTCCACATTTATTAGGATTTTTTTAATGTAAAAGTTGTTACTATATATAGTGATGATATGCAATGAGGATGGTACAAAATCTAGGGGGAAGGAATGTAATACCCTATTTTTGATCCCTATAGCAATACTTTTAAGCCCTAAATCGTGGCACCTTACCCCTAAATTAGGGAATGTTACATTAGTATTGTTATCTTATTTATATCGGCTTGTGTCCATTAGCTGTAATTGTACCTTCTAGTCTCCTATATATATTTAGGAGACCTTTTCATTTGGAATCATCTTGTATTTGTGAATTCATGGGATGTATAAGGAGGTTTCCCCCTTGATGAGGCTTATTATCTAAATTTATCTCTTTTTCAAGGCATGATGTGCTTATTCTGAGTTTTTTATGCTATTTTGATAATTGGTTCTTAACATTTGGTATCATAGCTAGATAATCCTCGGGACTGGCTTCTTCAAAACAAGTCTTCTTGGAATTTTCACTACAATTTTTTTTATGGAATGTCATAGGATCTATAACTTATATGGTTTAGAGGAGACACGTAGAGATAAATTGGGTCCAAATTTTAGATCTTGGTTATCTACATGTTTGGAGATATATTCTATTCAAGTTAGGGTTTTTTTACTAGTCCTAAAACTAGTCTGAAATAGGTGTTCTTGGAATTTTCTCTCCCAATTTTTTTCGGATTGGTTTCAGGTTCTTAAATTTTTAAATTATTAAGGTAGAATAGTGAATTATCTTGTTTACAAATTTCATCCCTTTATTCATTGTACTCTAAAATTTATTCTTTGAGGAAATTAAGGTTTTGGGCTAGTTCAGATTTTAGTCTAAAACATGTGTTCTTGGGAAAAATTTTATATCTAAAGAAAAAGACCTCCAAATTGAGTGAGACATGTTCCATTCATTATGGTACAGATCAAATGTTTATTGGTGAAAAATGCAAGTTCTAAAGTGAAGACAGGGACACACGACATGCCATACAAGTTCGCTCTCCTAAAATGGAAACAACCAACACATCTTGGGAAATTTATCATAAATTCTCTTGGAGAATACAATATTGGTGTAACCTGTGGGGTTGGAGAGAAAACACATGACGATACCTCAAGATGAAATTTTAGACTCAAAAGGGCTTAAATTTCATATCTACAGTAGAAGAAAGGTCGACTAGCAAAACAATCTCCAAATTAGGGTTTTAAAAGGTGTTCTTTGTTTTTTTTAAATTTTCATATCTTTTGACAAGAAGATCCAATTGTGGTGATTAAAAAACTGGAAGAAAGTGGGATAAAATGATTATCACATACATTTTGGAGAATATTAGGGATTTATAGGTACATACTTATTTTGGAGTCTCTAAACTTAGGAGTTGTCATTACTTGTCAGCACTACAACCTGGGGACAATGTGGTTCTTCTATGAACCTACAATATATCAGAAGGCCCCTTTTGAACGGTTTCACATTAGAAAACACTACTATGTATTTTATCTCCCACGTACCTAGTGTATATTGGGATACCCCCTAATATCCTTAGACTAACCGAGTAAACGATTTGGTCATATTGTTTACTGGTCAAGCCTCCTTAGTTAGTTCCCTGAGATATTGAGCCAAGTAATATTGTTAGACCCCTCACGTATATAAGAGAGATATAACACCTAACAATCCCTTGTCTGTGAGTACCTCTTCCTAAGCCAATTAGGAATTCCTACCTTGTAGTGATACTTGGCCAACATTCCACCAAAACAGGGAACTTCTACACCAAACAAGCCCTCAGACAACCCTACTTGGACTCTTGATGAAGGTGAAGAAATGCGCAAGGAAATAGATGATTTAAAAAAGAAGGAAGTAACAAAATATCAACTAAAAAATATGATGGATTCAACTAAAGATAAGATGGAAGCGATGATGGATACTAAGATGGATGGATTAAAAGGGGAGATCATGGAAGGGTTGAAAAAGTTTCTAATAGAGAGTCCACCTAAAAGTGACAATGTATCTCATGAAATACATGATGAGGACACAAGGAAGATGAATCAATACTGGAGAAACTCCATCTTTGGGTTGAATACCAACCACTTTCCTAAGATCGATATGAGGAATTTTTATGGAAAGGATCCAATAACATGCATACTCCATATGGAGCAGTTCTTTTATCTACATGATGTGCCATACACACAAAAGGTACGACTTGCATCCTTAGATTTAGAACGTAATCAATTTGTGTGGTATCGATGGATATTTTCTAACAAATCACTTGTCACTTAGACAATTTTCAATGAAGAAATGATAACACATTATGAGGATACAAGGATAAATACCTTCTTCAGCCAATTGATAAATCTCATTCAAAGGGGTTCAGTTGCAGAGCACATTGAGAAATTTCAAAGATTAAATATAAAGGTAACATATATTTTAGATGAGCACCTGATTGAAGTTTTCATAGTAATTTTAAAGGATAAAATTCAACATGAGATTTTCCTTTGGGAACCCAAATCATTGGAGAATGCATTCAAGGTGGCAAGAAATGTTGAAAGGAAAAATATGGCTATGGATACTAGAAGGACCACCCCTAACATCTATCAAGAGAGCAATGTTCCTTCTTTTAAACTACCTCAACATACAAGGTTTACACCTGAACAATTGGAGGAAAGAAAATAAAAAGGTTTATTCTCTAATTGTGATATAAATTACTGTAAGGGACATAAGTGTGGTCAGAAGAAATTATTCTACACAGAATGTGAAGAGGAACGAGAATAAGAACCATCTCAAAATGAAGATGTATAAAAGATTTATTCTAAAGAGATTACTCCTACCATATCATGTCATGTATTGGTTGGAATTAGCACTCCTCAAACCCTCAATATCGAAGGATATATCGAAAAGAAAAAGGTAATAGTGTTAATCGATTATGGTAGTACTCATAATTTCATTCACTGTGAATTAGCCAAAGCTCTCAATTTCTTTATATATCTAGCGCCAAAGTTTCAAGTAATTATTACAAATGGAGGAACTATCAATTGCTCAGGATAATACCATAAGATCAATATTACTATGGGGGAATATGTAATGAATAGTCCAATGATTTCTATACCCATGGGTGGTGTTGATGTCGTACTAGGGATCCAATGGTTACAATCATTAGCAATGGTGTCTTTTAATTTTCAAGAACTTTTCATGAAATTTTCATTGGAAGGAAAGGAATTTGAGTTAAGGGGTATCACAATGAAATCCAGTAAGGTGTTAAGCTCTAATGGCATGCCAAAATTATTGAAAAAGGGGCATGAAGGTGTAATTGTACAAATATGATCACTAGATGTTCAAACATCTAATCCATCTATTCCCCTAGATATCCAAGGGATCATTGATAATAATTCCAAAGTATTTGAAGATATTCCTAGAGGACTTCCACCCCCTCACAATCATGATCATGCTATTCACTTAATTCCTGGGATTTTTCCTCCTAACATCAGGCCTTACAAATACCCTTATTCCTAGAAGAGTGAAATTGAGCATATGGTTGAAGAAATGTTAGAATATGGAATTATTAGACCTAACCGAATTTATTTCTTTTCATTGGTGGTAATGGTACTCAAGAAAGCGGGCTCATTGTGTATGTGTCCATATTATAGAGATCTCAACAAGATCACCATTAAAGATAAGTTTCCCATTCCCATCATTGATGATATGTTAGATGAACTACATGGAACAATCTACTTCACAAAGTTGGATCTTCATTCAGGGTATCATCATATTAGACTGAAGCAAGAAGATATCCAAAAAAAAACATTTAGAACTCATGAAGGCCATTATGAATTTTTGGTCATGCCTTTTGGCCTTATGAATGCACTTTCCACATTCCAAGGGTTGATTAATTCCATTTTCAAGCCCTTCCTTTGAAAATTTGTGTTAGTATTTTTTGATGATATACTAATCTACAATAAGTCTTGGGTGTAACACCCCCCATCGTTACGACTACAAGCAAAGCAGAAGATGAAAATTTTTTCTTTTTCTTTTTGGCAGGATGACCACAAGGATTACAACTAGAAAACACACCCGACGGTGAGCACCACATCAGTCAAACATGAAACAAACCTCTATGACTCTGTACACTGGCACAAGAGAAACTGGGCGAACATGCGTAGAACAATAAGGAGAACGACTACCCATCCGACACAAACATGACCATTCCTACCAGCTAAGGGAAAACATCCCCATCCTGACACAATGGCCTCGATGACCAGTTAACTAGAACCTTGATGGAGTGCAACCCAACACCTTAAGGTGTTAAACCCATGCATCAAGGAAAACTTACAATGGTCAACAACACCCATGCAAAAAGAAAATATCCTGGCCAAGTTATCCTTCACCTCTATCCCTTAAGGCATGCAATGATTCCCTCATCAGGAATCATGTCGTCCCCGGGTGACAGGAACGACTATAACTATGGCACAACAACCTAACTGGACCCTCCACCCCAACTAAAATCCATGTGCTAGGGGATCGAGGACTATCTAATCACCAGATGACTAAACCCTAGCACCCAACGACAAGTCAACAAGATGAATAAGACATTTAAGAAACATAGCCAATTCCTTGTGCAACAAAATCGATTTGCACACCTTGAATAAAATTATTAAAATATATTAAAAGAAAAATTAGCAATAAAGGATAGTGGCAATATCTTGATATAGGTTAAAGAAATATAACGGTTAAAACTGCAATTTCCAAAGTTTAGGAAATATAGACAATGGTTAACATATGCCATTAACATCTAAAAAATAAAATTAACAGAGGATAATGGTGAAAATATAAAATTCATCATGGATATCTTATCTGTGTATCTGGTATTAATATATTTTGATGGCAGATGCAAAAAAGGATAACAATTTAATAGACTTGTACCATATCCTTAAAATATTAAAGGTAAGAGTAAACAACAAGATTACCCAAAAGTATCCTTGTCACCCTAAGTAAAAATATATCTAGGAAAATTATCCAAATGAAGAAATTAAAATGATGACAATACAGAATTAATACATGATGTCACAATATAAAAATAATGTTATCTATAGGCATGAAGATCGCAGTCAAAAATATGGCCATTAACATCACCATGAATATAAACATGAATGCAATTCATTCATCACTCATTGTCATTATGATATTATTCTTGTAAAATCCAGCCATGCCGAGTAACAAGATATTAAAAATGCACAGCTTAATAATGTTATCCCCTAAATGTTGAAACTAAGGTAATCGCGCTATCTGACATGAAATCAATTCGTCATCAAAGAAAATGCTAATTCAAGGCTGAATTTAATATAAATTGTTGTCCCTTAAATGTAACTTTACTGTCATTAAATAAAATTGCTGCCATCTAGCATCACAATAAATCATTGTCAGAATAAAATTGCCAAACACCAGGAAGCTACTCAATTTACTCTAGGTATGTCACTATCCAAGGAGCTACTAGGCAGGATGTTTAAGATTTTAGCAATAGATGTAATCAAGTGACTATCTGAAGGAAGGATTGACACGCTATTCACTAAGCATACCCACAGACCCTTCACTACCAGAGATCGTTGGGAGTAACCCTCTCGAAAACTATGAAAACTCTACTAAAATATCATCACCAAAACTACTAATTTGTTTCCTTATGATAAGTAAAAAAAAATTCCATTAAAAATTATGACAGTAATACATTCATGGGGTACAATATTATGTAACTAAGATCGATTAAGAAAAGGTAAAATTGCTAATGTGCAGTCGGTTAAACCACTATCAAGGTAAGTTGTCAAGGGTTTAAAAAAATTGTAAAAATGTAAAAGTAAAATGTAAAAATGCAAAAAGTCAAATCGCAATCATTTAAAAATTTATGAAGGTGCAATCAGTTATATATATACATTGTTCAACATATCCTCCATTATATATCTGAAATGTATATGTAAATACTTATTATCATCACCCTATCCCATTCAATGTCAAGTTATAATGCATAGACAGGGTAATGAATGAAGTCAAAAGAAATATTGCAGAGTATTATCATCAAGGTGTTATGGTTTAACAGTGGAAAATCTCAGTCAACAACAGTAAAAAAATCATGTGGTGAAATCAATAGGAATCATACTCAACGGGTAAGATCTCAGTAAGAAATTTGTGTGACTTCGCGGATAGGGGAAAGGTAATTTCGCCTTCCAGATATGTTAATTCACAGAGGGAAATCGCCGTATCAATCACAGTAGAGAATCGTTCATCAAAACTTCATAAATCACTGGATATTAACAAGGGAATGGAACTGAGTTTGATCAATAAAATCGCAGTCAAGAAGGGGAAAAATCGCACTTAAGGAGGTGATAAAACTCAACTGAAGAACGTAATAACTAAAGGGTAAATTTTGTCGTGTAAATTCACCCACAAAATGCATTAATTTGTAGAGAAAAATAAATCGCAGGCCAAAAAATTATAAGCGCAGAGCGAAGGAAAGTGTTGAATCACGAAGGATAATAGCCATCAAATCTAATAAAAAACAAAGGAAATATATTCGAGGTTTACTACATCGAAAACTCAGGATAAAGTTCCATAAGAAATAATAAATCGCAGAGTAAACCATAGATTTAAGGTGCAGACCTATTCACCATCGAACTGTAAACAATTACAGAAAAATGTTTTGTGGTCGAATACTTGTAGTGGGGAAAGATGAACAATACAGAGGGGTATTCAATCGCAAGAAAGCGCATGAAAATCACTCAACTAGGAACAATCAACACAGAGCTAAAAGGGGTAGACAACTGGGCAAAACTATCGTTCAATCATCATCCATGCACAGAAAATAAGAGCGTTAGAATTTATAGGTCGTTATGCACCGAAGTGATGATCGTCGATTCGGCTCTTGGCCAACTTCTCAGGCATGGATTGACGAACTAGGGATGAGGACGAAAGCACAACTCTTCACCACAATCATCAAAACCAAAGGACAGTGACAACATGCAGGGAACGAATGTCAAGGGAGACAAGTCAAGCAACGAGGTTAAGGCTATGGGGAAATCTAAGTTCTTGGTTGAAATGCTAAGTAAAACATTTTATCTACCCAATTAAAAATACATAATTGAAAGAGTAAGGTATAATAAGAATCTACCATGAAAAATCAAGTAAGTGTACCATAGCCCAAGTCATCCACTCTAAGTCGTTGTCCCATCATAACTAATGTCGACACGATGCGCATCGACATAACTCTTGTGTCGATTTTGCGCTCCCTTGATCCCTTGTCTTATAGTTTTCATTTAATCTTCCATTTCTTTGATCACTTTTGGTCCCACCAGGACCCTATCCTCAACTCGGTCCCAACTCAAAGGCAGCCGACATAGTCTCCCATAAAGAAACTCGAAGAGCACCATTTTAATGGTGCTTTGGTAATTGTTTTTATAAGATAATTCTACTAGTGGCAAGAATTCTTCCCAATGCTTTAGTTGGTCTGTGACATACATGCGCAACATGTCTTCCAATGTCTGGTTCATTTGTTCGGTCTTCTCATCAGTATCTGGGTGATACACAGTACTAAAGTTAAGTTGGGTTCCCAAGGCATCTTGGAAACTAGTCCAAAATCGTCTAGTAAACACCGATCCTCGATCGGATATAATCCTCTTAGGTATGCCATGCAGTCTCACAATCTCACCAATGAAAAACTCTAGCTATATCTAGTTCCTAATATGTCATACGCATAGGAATAAATGATCACTCTTCGTCAAAGTATCGACTACCAAAAATATTGAGTTGTGTCTCCTTGCCATCGGTGGCCATAAAATAATGAAATCCATTGAAATAACCTCCCATTTTGATTCTGGAATAGCGTGTGTCTATAGTAATCTTGTTGGATGTCTATGTTCAGCCTTTACCTGCTGACATTCTAGACATCTCACCACATAGCTAACTATATCTTCCTTCATTCCCTTCCAGAATAATAAGGGTTTAAGGTCCGTCCTCATCTTCGTTACTCTTGGGTGAGCCATGTACACTGCTCTGTACATTCCATGTACAAATTCTGACAAACGTCGTTGTCGCGCATTCATGTCTCTATGCGTAAAGATTAGTTGTGGTCCACAGTGGTCCATCTTTAGTTCAAATTTTCGTCCAATAAGGGAGTGTCTCCAAACCTTCAAGGTATAAACAATGGATAACAAATCCAAATTGTGTGTTTCATAGTTCTCCTCATGCCTTCTCAGTTTCCTCGAGATTTAAGTGATCACCTGACTATCTTGAATTAAGACTCTACCTAAGCCTTCCATGGATACGTCAGTGCATACCAAGAAGTCCACGTCGATGTCAGGGACCCTTAATATTGGTGTTTTTGTCAACAACTCTTTGAGCCTCCAAAATGCTTCCGTGCATTTCTCGGACCAAACAAAATTCTTGTTCTTCTTCTACAATTTCGTGATCACATTTGCTATCTTCAAAAATCCCTCGACGAACCGTCGATAGCATCCTGCTAAACCCATCAAGCTACACACTTCTGGGACATTCATCATTGTGGTCCATACCATAATAGCCTTGACCTTTGCTGGATCCACGACGATACCTTCATCGGAGATGACCTACCCTAAGTAGTGAATCTTTGATTGGTAAAATAAGAATTTAGACACTGTATCACCAAGAACAAGTGCTTTTCATGCTCCTCCATCGTCCGAGAGTAAATCAAAATATCATTAATGAATACTTAGATGAACTTGTCCAAATATTCGTGGAACACCCCGTTCATCAAACTCATAAATACCCCTAGGGAATTCGTCAATCCAAATGGTAAAACAATAAACTCGTAATGACCAAACCTCATCTTAAAGGAGGTATTAGTCATCCTCCTTGATTCGTAATTGGCGATACCCTGATTACAAATCGATCTTTGAGAACACTGTATCACCCTTCATCTGATCAAATCAAACATCCATCCTCGACAATAGATACTAATTCTTGATCGTTTCCTTGTTTAATTGATGATACTCAATGTAGAGTCTCCATGACCCATCCTTCTTTCATATGAAAATAACAAGAGCTCCCCACGATGACATGCTTAGATGTAAGTCCCAAGTCCAACAACTCCTTTAGTTGCATTTTTAACTACCGTAACTCCAGGGTATACATATGATAAGGCGTTCTTTCTATCATCTTAGCCCCCTGTTATAGGTCTATGGTAAACTCCATTTCCCTCTCCGGTGGCATCGCAGGTAACTCCTCCAGAAAGACATCTGCAAACTCTCTCACCACCAGAAGGTTTTCTAGACCTTATGTTACTCCTTTTTATTTTAACACAAGGATTGCATAAATCTTACACCCCTTGCACATACTCTTTCGTAGCTGCAAGGAAGAGATAAACATCAGGGAAACTCCCTAGTTCTGACCTACAATCATGCGTCTCTGTCCCTCGTCATCGACAAAGCTCAACCATTTTGTCTTATAGTTGGGTATCACCTCATGAAATTCCAACCTATCCATACCGATCATATGATACAGGTTATCCTTGGTGACAAACTCTCTTAGGTTAAGGTACAACCTGTAACCTTTCCTCCAACCTTCTGTTTGGATCCTAAAGCCATCTATACAAATATAAATTCATCATGTTCGTCTACCTTTAACTTAATCCTTTTTAGAATTGTACCAAAAATGAAACTCTCAGTAGCACTTGGATCTATCATAATACTATGGGTCTAGTCACCAATGGTACCTGACATCTTGAGCATAGTTGACAACTTCTCTACCTAGAGGCTATTCACCATTGCATGAATCTGATGGGCGTTGCCCAAAACTCCCACAGTAGTGGGTCTGGCTAATCTAGATGCTCCGACCATTTCCTCTGGGAAGTAATGTTGGTAATGTGGCTCCCCACAGTCCAAGACACTTTTTTCGATCTAGTTGGTGCCCAAAGTAGAAGCTCAATTCTAACAAAAAGGCCCAACTCGAACTTCTTGACCTTAATTTTCTGGGTATTTTGGTGCAGAGAATACCAAATCAGCTCCAAACGGGCCTCGTACTCAGGCACCATGTGGCCACCCTGTCGTAAGGTGTTTCAACTCATTGAGTTGACGCTCAATGAATTCCTCAGAAGATACCTCTTGTGGAACCATTCCTCGAACAGTTCCCATGACATGTCTTCGACAACCAAGTTTAAAAGTGGCAGGAGAGTCTTCCACCATAGAAGAGTTCTCCCTTTCATTTGAAGATTGTCCTACAAGCCTTCATGTTGGAGGTATATCCACGAAGTGAAACCACCTCGACTTATTCTCCAACCATGCCTCAATGTCTGCACTATCTGAGGCACCAAATAACTCAGGAAATTTGAACTTCTTGAGTTCACAGTGAAAACTAATGGTACAGACTAGGCACAGTGTGTACCGTCAGGGGTATGGGTGCCCTGTCCTCATCTCAGTACATAAGGTGAGTCAAGGCCTATGACCATATCTGGAAATACCCTGGTTAGATGATCATCATCCCTTACAACAATTGAATCCAACCCAAGTGATTTTTCCTGCCCCATGGGGTTAGACTCCAAGGGTGTGAGCACTTCTAAAGGCACCGCACCTCCTTCAATGACACCACGACGCAACCTATGTGGTGTCCTCTAATTGAGATCACTGCTTGGATAAGTTAAGGTCTTAATTAGCTCTAGGTTAAGACTCAAAGGTTTATTGTAGTGGAAACCCTAACGATCCACAATCATAGGGTTGAACCTTTCTCTAATACCATATGTAATGCCACCCATTGTTACAACTACAAGAGAAGTAGAAGATGCAAATTTTTATTTTTTTTGGTTTTTGGCAGAATGACCACAACGATTACAGCTAGACAACACACCTGAAAGTAAGCACCATGCCCGCTGAATAGGTAACAAACCTCTAAGACTCTGCGCACTGGCACAAGAGAAATTGGGCGAACGTGCATAGAACAACAAGGAGAATGACTACCTGCTCGACACAAACATGACCATGCCTACCAGCTAAGGGAAAAAATCCCCATCCCAACATAATGGCCTCTACAACCAGTTAACTAGAACCTCGATGGCATGCAACCCAATGCCTGAAGGCATTAAACCCATGTGTCAAGGAAAACTTACAACGATCAACAACACCCACGCATAAAGCACAAACCCTGCCAAGTTATCCTTCGCCTCTATCCCTTAGGGCACACAATGATTCCCTCATCAGGAATCATGTCGTCTCCAAGTGATAGGCATGAGTATAACTGTTTCACAACAACCTAACTGGACCCTCCACCCCAGTTAAAATCCACATGCTAGGGATTTGAGGACTATCTAAGCACCAGACGACTAAACCCTAGCACCCAATAACAAGTCAGCAATATGACTAAAACATTCAAGAAACACAAAAAATTCCTTGTGCAACAAAATCAATCTGCACACCTTGAATAAAATTATTAAAATCTATAGATATTTGCACTCTGCAATCTGACGCGAGGGTTTCTCTTTGACGAGCTAGGGTTTTGCAGAAATCTCGCGGTGCGGGGGTCTAGCAGGTGCCCCTATGGGGCATTCGCCACCCAATGATGGAGGGCCGACGAGCGGCTCTTACAAACAAGCTACAGCAGGCGGTACGGATGTGGAGAGAACCAAACGGTCGGCCTTTGTGCCGCCGCCAGACATTTACTTGGCAATGTGGGAAGAAGGCGCATCCAAGGACCTAGCAATGGAGATCGACCCTGAGAAAGGAGCCACTATTCCATCCGCGACCGCTCCATGGAAACCTGGTAAGTGCATCCCACTAGCACCACAAGCCCCCAAATACGTGATTAGTTCACCACGAATTGAAGAGAAAAAACAATTCATGAGAGATTATGCCCTTGTGGGAAAGTTTTTAGGGATTTGGCCCTCAGAATGAGATCTGATCCGTTGGATCCAGTACTGGTGGAAACCAAAGGGTCACTATGAACTGCAACTAGGGTCCAAAGGCTTTTTTACAATAATCTTCTACAATCTTGAAGACCGTAACCGTATCTTCGATGGGGGACCATATTTTTTCAACTCAGCTGGTCTCTTTCTGCGCTTCTGGATGGAAAAATTCAGTTCGAAAAAGGAAGACTTTGCACATGCGCCTGTATGGATCCGATTATACTCCCTCCCACAGGAATTCTGGCTCGAGGAGGTCCTGGCAGGTATCGGTAACACCATTGGCATATATGTCAAATCGTCTGAGGCCATGAAGCAGCGGCGTTATACCTCCTACACTCGCATTTGCGTCTACTTGAACATAACTAAGGCACTCCCTGGGTCCATCACACTGGAATATCAAGATGAAGACTGGATCCAGACCATTGATTATGAACATATTCCATTCCACTGTCGCAGATGTCATGAGCATGGACACCTGTTTAGAGAATTCCCCCTCATCAATGCTCCAAAAGAAAGCAACCTGGACAGTAACAAAGACAAGGATGGATTCAACCAGCCCATAGGGAAATGACGTCTGGGAGGAGGAAGACAACCAGCCCAGGTAACTAAGGACCCATCATCTAGCAATAGATTCACAACTCTGCAAGACCAGCCTGAAAACCCTGTTGATCATCCACTACTAAATGAGACATCGCTGGCTTCTGGATCTCAAAATGTCAAGAAAAGGGAGGACACAACCCCTCTGAGAAAAGAACCCGAGATCTCTCCTCCAAGAGGCAACCAGGAAGTACACAACCTCGGGGACGCAGAGAACGGAGAAGCGGACATGGAACTGGAAGAACCCGATCTAGCAGGGGTGGACCTGGAACATCTAGAGCACGCTTATAGACAACAGAAACTTTTCACCATCCCCAGAGATCAACTACGAAAGGTGCATAAGGTATACCTCAACTCTTCGGCTGGATCCACGGCTAGAACCACTCAAGGGCTAGGAATCCAAAGTAGTCAATCGAAAAGCATTGGTAAGACCCAGAAGGATGAGAAGAGAAGAGGGAGGAAATCCACCAACAAGATTATTCAAGAAATAGGGCACTTCATGGTAAAATCAGGGAAAATCCACCTGATCTCGGATAGATTTCCGCCCCTCCCCAACCCCCCGTCATCATGAAGATTATCTCTTGGAACATTAGAGGCCTAAACGGGCATAGCAAGCACAAATTGCTACGTGATCTGATCATAGCAGAAAAACCTGACATCGTCCTTCTGCAGGAAACCAAATGTGCCTCAGAAGATGTGGATAAATTACTCCCCTACTATTGGAAGCAGGGGGCAGCTGTTGCGGTTGACGCCACAGGTACAGCAGGGGGAATAGCCATCCTCTAGAATACAAACTCAATACTGCTCGAGAACTTCATGGCTACTAGAGGATCCATCACTACAGATTATAGACTCATCGGCTCCGATAAACCAGGACATCTAACCAACGTCTATGGTCCAGCCACTACAGAAGAAAAAGCAGCCTTTCTTCAGAACCTAGACTTCCTCGCTGCCTTACACCAGCACAACAAATGGATTATAGGAGGGGATTTCAACATCATCCGCAGTCTGGAAGAGAAAAGAGGGGGCACAAGAATATTGGAACAAGAAACTAGCAACTTCAACAGTTTCATAGACACCCACAGCCTCATAGATCTGGACACCATTAATGGCATTCATACTTGGACAAATAGAAGATCTGGCTCACATCAGATCGCTTGCAAGCTCGACCGTTTCCTCATCTCGGACTCGCTCATGATGGACGACACAGGCATGGAAGCATCAATCCTGGACATCCCTGGATCGGACCACTGGCCCATTCAACTCTGGATAGACTTCCCAACTGCAACAGGTAGGAGACCCTTCAGATTCGAGCAATTCTGGCTCGAACACCCGGATTTCCAAGCCAACATTTATAAATGGTGGAGGGAGGCTGAGATAGATCAGGGATCCAAAATGTACAGATTCCAACAGAGATTAAAAAATCTTAAATAGTTACTCAAAATTTGGAATAAGCATACCTTTGGGGATATTTTTGCATCCCAACAGCATCTATCAAACCGCATGAGTGAAATTCAGAGGCAAATCAGAACCCAGGGGCTCACCACTGATTTAAAGGAAGAGGAACAAGATATTACCCAGCAACTAGCAGCCAGGAAAAAGCAAGAAGAGATCCTTTGGAAGAAAAAATCGCGCATTCGTTGGCTCAAGGAGGGAGACCGTAACACCAAGTTCTTCCATAGAAAAACTATTCAAAGATGGCATACCAATAGAATCACAAGCCTGATATCTTCTAATGGGGAGCCCCTACACTCACATGAGGATATGGAAGCATCTCTAGTTGGACATTATCAAAATCTCCTCACTGAACCGATCCCAGACAGGCATGAAGCCATAGCCAAATTAACCCAGCATGTGCCCACCCTTGTCACGAGGGAGAAAAACCTGGCCTTACTTCGCCCTATATCAATTGAGGAAGTAGATC
>SNQJ01S0055426.1:46470-67226 GCA_010110895.2 Picea sitchensis
AAATATAAATATTTTATTAATAATATTTTGGACATTTGTAACACTCATATCTATAGTTTAAGATAGTTTCAATTTTTTTATTATAAAATATTCACATTTTGTTATATTAATAATTAAATGTTTCAAATATTTTATTTTATTTTTTAATTATCCACAATTATTATTAACTTAAGAAGTTATTGTATACAAACTTTGCTCTTGGTCCGTTGCTTGGGAAACTAGACTAACAACAATGCTAAGTATGTAAAACTCGAGTTTTTTAAAGCTATAAAACTGAAAAAAATAAAAAATAGATATGTCTCATAAGAGATTGATATGATGCTACCTAACATAGTAAAAACTAGGAGGAGGTGGGGCAAAGGCTCCCAAACCTTTGAAACTAAAAAACATACAAATTAAAACAAAAAAACATGAGAGAATTAATCCAGAGGAGGGCATTCCTCAACAATAGGAACCTAAGGTTGAGGAAAATCCAGATTGGTTAGGTCATGTCCAACGAGCTTCTCGGCCATCAGGTTAATTTTATGGTTCACCATCTTTCTCCGCAACTGCACGCCATCCAACTGGAGTAGAATCTCTTGGTCCGCTTCGTTCCTCTCAACCAGGACTCAACCCATTAACATCTTAATATGGCAATATATGTCAATGGTTTCAGGTACTGGGACTCCCTTGCATGCGTAGTGCTAGGGTATGTAATCCAAGAACTAGTGTTATTCATGACCTCTTCATCAGGAAAAAAACACCGAAGGACTCTAACATTTGCCTCCACCAAGTCAATTTCCACTCTAATCTATGGCGGGGTATGAATTTGGTATGCCTATATTAATTCCTCTGCTACCAAAATGAGATGAGAGCCTCTTGAGTGATGGGAAGAGCTGCCTCTTGAGAGATGGGAAGAGATGCCTCGATCCATGGTCAAGAGCAAGAGGGAAGAAACACAAGTTAAATAGAGCAAAGAGCGATCTCGAGTATCCAAGGGAGGGGGGAGATCAATCGATAGAAGAGGATGGGTAATAGAGGAGTTGAGTCAATGAGGAGACCACAGAGGAAAACATATCAAAGAACAATCTCGTCGCAAAGTTGAAGGACAAAGCCAACTAAAGTCCATGATCACTGTCGTAGGGGTCATAACTGTAAATGAAATAGATCATAGAGCCCAATATGTGCGAAGGACAAAGGCAAAAATCAAACAGTACAAGAGGAGTGCCATCATGCCAGGGCGGGAGGGGAAATGATGTCGCACGAGGGAAGATTAGGTTAGGCATCGAGGTGGGCGATAAATGTTAAGCATGGGTGATAGGTGGCGACACTCCTTAAGGAGTGATCCCACCGTCATAGCATGTCCCTRTCACCTGATACAGGTGGGGTAGATCCACTTGAGTTAGAGTTAGGCAATCAACATGAAGAGGTGAGTGGGTGGATGGGTTTCATTTTGTATCCAAGGGATGATTTTCTCTGAGGATGGCCTCATTGGAGAATATGTCTGCAAGTTTTTTGGAAGATTGTTTGACATGGGAGGGGATGATCGCTTCAAACTTGAAGAAGAGAGATTGGATGGACTCTAGGGTGTTGGATAGCCACCAACTGGTGGTAATTTTTCTTAGATTGGATCCACATTGGAGTTTTCTAATCATGCTGATAATGAGTTGGGAATCCCCCTCAACAATCAACATGTGAAAACCTTCTTTGAGCATGATGTTAAGGCCTATTTCCAGTGCTTGAAGCTCTACCAAATTGTTGCTTTCAATATGTATGTAGCTGGCATAGATCTACAGAAGCTGATCTGTTGCATTGCGAAAGGAACCTCTGCAACTTGCTAGACTTGGATTACCTTTGGAAGTGCCATTAAAGTTTAGATTAAGAAAGCCATTAGGAGAAGGAGACTAGGAGATGGGTGAGGAGGATCCATGGGAGGGCTTGTGATAAATGGAGGGATCAAATTGTGGGCGGTGATACAAATATTGAAGAATGAGAATCTCCTAAGGGGAACATTCCCAATCTTGAGAAGACCAATGGGTGGAAAGAGTGGTTTCTATGATTTTTTTTTGCTCTTGAGCCATAGTAAGTCTGCTGTCATGAAATAATTTTTGCAAATTCTAAGAATACACTCCTTCCACACTTCCTAGACAAGAAAACTAGGGAGAAGGTGCCAATCCCGATTGAGGATTGGGTTAGAGAAGGATGAGGGTCTCCAATGTTCTTGTTGATGATTACAGTTGCATGATACATCCTCTAGGACACAGACCTGAGAGAGAGCCCCTGAGTTGGGTGTGTGGTTCCTATCTGAGACAGAACTGGAACGTTGTGCYGGCCTCYTCCTTACAAATATTTGAAATGAACTCCATATGATTCTCYTGTGTAACACAGTGAGAAAGAAGATCTGTTGAGTTGGACGTGCCYGTGGCTGAGCATAGGTGAACGTGTGAAATCCCACGAGCTGGGTGCATCATTCTGAGATAGAGATGAAACGATGTATTAGCCTCCTCTGAGAAGAGAGTTGAGATGATGAAATCCATATGACCTGCCTGTGTAACTCAGTGAGAAAGAATATCTGCTGAGTTGGACGTGCTTGTGGAGGAGCACAGGTGAACGTGATCCTAGTGGCTAAGCACAAGTGAGTGTGGTTCTCCTCTGAGACGTAGTGAGATAGAGAGACATCCATGTGGCTGAGCACAGATGGATGTGACCCTAGTGGTTGAGCACTAGTGGGTGTATGAGATCCCTTGCTATATTGTTCAAGAGTCAGAATTACCTGTAACCCTATTTTTTATGTAAAGGGTACAGGTCGACCCCAACTTAATGTAAAAGATAATTAATGTAAAATATAATTAATATGGTAATTATTAATTATATTTCGAGTTATTGAGGTTGGCCCTATTATGCGAATAGACACATCATTTTATGTGACAAGTCTTATATAAATAAAGGTGAATCCCCATTGAGGAAACACACTTATCATTGTGTCATCTCATGATTTCAAAACTTGTGGTATGAAATTATGAGAATTACAACACCCTTCTGTGTGGTAGGTTTGGTGATGGTGTGGGAGGCCTTTTTCTTGAGGAATATAGCAAAGGATTGGCTGGGTTTTCTTCCCTTGTTGAGAAGGGTTTCCTAGGATAATTATTGTGTTATTGTGCATGGTTATTCTTCTTGTGATCTTGGTTTGCTGTAGTAGTTATGGTTCAAGTAAAAGTTAAACATAAAATTAAAGAGAATACATGATCTATAACTCATTGAAAATCCAACATGGTATCATAGTAGGCTTGAAGAAGATCATTGCACATTAAAGTTGAAGGTAAAGGGCTGCAAAAGTTTTGGTGTAGGTGTGAAGAGAAGAGGGTTGGACCTCTCTTTAAATTTATGTGGTAAATGATGAGGCTAGACCCCTCTTAATTTCATTGTAAAGGTTGAGGATGAACCTCACTTAATTTTCTGTGGTAGAGAAGAGGCTGGCCGTCTAAGGCTGCCACAGACTAGAAGAAAGGTCCTTGTGGTATGAAGGAAGAAGGAAAACCTCTCCTCAACTCCGTGGTAAAAATTAAAGGGGGTCGAACCTAGTAAACTTTGTGGTAACCCTCCTTAAAACTGGCCGTAGGCCTAAGACCCTGACCGAACCCTATTTAAGCTTCCTAGACAGCATGGAAAGGCCGCCACCTGCTCCTTGGTGACTCGACCTGCTAGAAAAGGTAGCCACTGCCTAGGAGAGGCTCAACATACTAGATACATGACTATATTAGGAATTACAGATAGTCAGAGGTAGCCGACAGTCCAGGAGTTATTGAGGCAACATAACCGCAGACTCAAACAACTTTCAGATCAGTTTTAAAGTCAATTTATGAGGTAAATTTAAGCAGGGTTGGAGACCTAATCTAAGGAATGTTTTTAACCAAGTTGAGGGGTCTACTCCAACAAATATTTTGAGGCATATTTAAACTGTTCTGTGGATGAAATATTGACCTTCTATGGCAGCAACTAAGAGGCTGTAATTTTTGTGCAAATGGTTGTTGGCAAACTCAATAGTTAAGGGTAAGTGTTGAAGCAATGTTTAGACAAAAGGTTGAGTGATTCTTCTTGAAAATACAAATCCTATCATGAGGCTCAAAATTCAATAAATCTGAGGCTGTAATGAAGGGAAAATTCAAAACAGTTTAGGACTGCTATAAGGGTAAATTAAAGGGCAGATCTAAGACAAGTATCATGGCTGTTATGATGCAAGTTTGAGGAAGAACATGGCAGAGTTTTCTAAGTAAGAGTCTAACACAACTTTTAGAGAAATTCAAGTGGAGAATTCAGATCTATCTTGGCAGAAGATTTAACTCAACAAAGAAGCAGAGCATAATGTGGCTATAGGGGAAAACAAGTCTATGGAAAACAAGTCTATGTAAAACAAGCGAGGAGTGTCATTTCTCATCATGACATTGACAAACAAGCAGAATCTACATTGGTGTACACTCTTAGGCAGGTTAACAACAAAGGAATATTCTTATCCTTCAGACTTCAGAGGGAGTCACTTGACTCAGAAGGAGTCAAACTAATTGAGAAAGAGAGACAATACCTTCTTCCTCTTCAGCAGTCAATAGGGATTTTTGTTCTAAGGCTTTTGCGACCGTTGTTTTGATCATAAAGTTCTTTCGGATTTATCGCATAGGTTTTTTGATGTTCGACGTTTCAGACCAAACTAGTGTGGTCCATCATGAGGAAAACTTTTTGTGAGAAATGAAGGAAAAAGGATATAACAGGTGTATAAATACTTGAAAAGTTGTTATAAGGAGCCGACTTATTGAAAATGAAATCAAGAATTATAAAACGTAGGAAAAAATATTTGTTTGTTTAATAATTATTTATTTGTTTGTTTATTAATTTTTTATTAAGAGTCAACTAGATTTTTTTTTTTATAAATTAATATCTAGAATTATTCATATTGGTTAGTGTAGGGATCCAATTTTGACTAATTTTCCATCCATCATCTCTGTTTAGATTGTTAGGTTGTTTTTCAATTTCGATTGTTTCTCTGAATTTTCTATTGTAATAGTGATCTATCTTGGCAAGAATTTTGGCCTCTTCAATACAAATGTGATGTTTAGTTTTGTCTGAATGTTCTGCGAGAGCTGAGGGATGAGTGTAATTGTGTTTGATGTCAACGACATGTTCTTGAATCCTAATTCTAAAGGAATGACATGTTTCTCCTATGTATTGTTTACCACACGAGCACAGGATCATATAGACACCTTTTTGTTCGATGGGATCAACATAGTCTTTGACTGACCTAAGGGAATTCCTAATAGTGTTTAAGGGTTTGAAAGTTTCCCCAATGCTTTTCTTCTTTAAAATCATAGCAAGCTTGTCTGTTGTCCCTTGTATGTAGGGTAAGTAAACCTTGGACACATCATTATTTGTTTGTTCTTTATTCCTAGGTGTTTTAGTGGCATTTTGAAAGGCTTTCATCACCTGATGTTTTTTGAAAGGCTTTCATTTCTCACAAAAAGTTTTCTTGATGATGGACCACACTAGTTTGGTCCAAAACGTCGAACATCAAAAAACCTATGCGATAAATCCGAAAGAACTTTCTGATCAAGTCAATAGGGAGATAACCATTGATACAATTGATCTAGTTGTTCCAGTTGATATTCCCAGGGACTTTACAGTAGGCCATAAAAGGCTTGTTTGGGCTTGAAAAACTCTTCTAGAGGAAGAAATACATGCAACTGATGGAAGTATCGAGAAATACAAAACAAGACTTGCAGTCAGAGGATTCTCACAAGCAGAGGGAGTGAATTATGATGAGAAATATTGATCTAGTAGCTCGATGCACTTCCATCTGTAATACCATCCATGAGTTGGAAACTACATCAGATAGATGGATTCTTGATAAAGTTTGGGTTTCAACAAGAGTGTTGCTGATCCAAACCTATACTATTACATTGTTGGTGACGAGAGCCTGGTTTTGATGACTTATTCAAGAAGCCATGTTGTTACAAGCAAGATTTGACTTTTTATTTCAAGATGAAGGATTTGGGTATGATGCACTACTTCTTGGGACAAGAAATATGACAGAGGAGCAATGATACTTTTCCTAAATCAAGGAAAATATATAGTGGGGATATTAAAGAAGTTTAGTATGACAGAATGAAAATCCATGTCTACACTGATGGTGATGGATTTGACGAAAAATAAATGATGATGATTCAAAGGAGATTGATCCACATGTGTACCGATAACTGATTGGATCATTGATGTATCTGGTTAACACCAGACCTGATATATGATATGCAGCGAATGTCCTTAGTCAATAAATGAGTCAACCGAGACAGACTCACTGGACAACAATAAAGCATGTATTGAGATATATGTGAAGCATAATTGGATATGGCCTGAGATATGCCTCCAGTGTGAACTTGAGTTTGCAGGGATATGCCGATACAGATTGAGAAAAGAGTACAGTGGACCGGAAGAACACATCGGGTTGTTGTTTTACCTTGGATTTGGCCATGGTTTCCTGGTGCAACAACAAACAAAGCTCTGTGGCCTTGAGCACCACATAAGCAGAGCATATAGCATTGAGTGTGGTAGTCTGCGAGGCAATGTGGCTTCTGACATATTTATTTGATCATGAGATGTATCCTATTATTACTTGTGATAACTAGAGCTGTGTGAAGCTCTATGAGAACCCTATGTTTCATGATAGATCGAAACACATTGAGATAAAATATCATTATATCAAAGAAATGTTGTAGAGGAAATCAATACACGTGCAATATCTTCCTACACATGAGCAGATTGCAGATATCTTCACCAAACCGCTTGCCAATACAAAGTTTGAGTACTTTTGTGAGAAACTAGCTTGGTGAAGATTAACTCCCTAACTAAGAGGGAGTGTTGATGATTACATCCATGCAATACCTTCCAACACATGAGCAGATAATAGTGATATCTCTCACCAAACCGCTTGCAATACAAAGTTTGAGTAATTTCTAGAGAAACTAGCTTGAGGAAGATTGATCTCCTAACTAAGAGGGAGTGTTGATGATTACAGACAAAGTTTGAATACTTTCGTACGAGACTTGTCCTGATGGAGAATTCCTCCCAAATAAGAGGGAGTGTTGATGATTACAACCATGTGAGACATCCTCCAAGACAAAAACTTGAGAGAGAGCCCATGAGTTGGGGTGTGTGTGTGGTTCCTATCCGAGACATAACTAGAACGTTGTATCGACCTCCTTATAGAGAGTTGATATGAAATCCATATGATTCTCTTATGTAAATATAGTGAGAAAGAAGATCTACTAAGTTGGACATGCCTGTATCGAGCATTGTGAACGGTGAAATCCCATGAGTCAAGTGCATCGCTCAGACAGATATGAAGATGATGCATTATCCTCCTTTGAGCAGAGAATTGATGATGAAACTCCATATGACTCTCCCCGTAACGAAAGAGAAATAAGACTGAGTTGGACGTGTTTGAAGCGGATGTAGAGCATTGTGTGAACGTGATCCCAGTGGTCGAGCACTAGTAAAGAGTGTGGTTCTCCGTGAGATGCAAAGTGAGATAGAGTGACATCCTTGTGGTTGAGCACATATGAATGTGCCCCTAGTGGTTGAACAATAGTGGGTGTATGAGATCCCTAAGCATTGTTCAAGAGTCGAATTTACCAGAACTGTGATTTTTATGTAAAGGGTACAGTCGGCCCCACCTTATCGTAAAAGATAATTAATATGGTAATTATTAATTATATTTGAGTTATTGAGGTCGGCCCCACAGCTAATAGACAATAATTTCATTTGATGTGATAAGCATTATATAAATAAAGGTGAATCCCCATTGAGGAACACACTTATTGGATGCGAATCACTCCCAAGCCAACCATGCACCACCAGCTAGCCCACTTCCGCATGCATTCAATGAGGAAGAGAGGCGTAGCCCTCTCATATTAAAATTTTGAATTTGAATCAAGCACATTTAATCCTTTCACAGGTTCAGAGAAAGCAAAGTCGAAGAGGGATGTAGACCCGTATGAAAGCACAAAGGTCTAAGAATCCTTCAAGGATTCAAAGAGAATAAATCTCAAAAGGGAGAGTTCTTTCTACGCAATGTGCCATAGCCGAGGTTGCAGAGGATGAAACGAGACCCTTTGGAGGGTTTGAGTCCAAGGAAGTTCTGGAGGAAGGGCATTTTCAAAGAACGCGGATAGAAACCGAAGTCACAAGCTTCACAACAGATAAAGGCAGAGGCCTTTGATACTTTGGAAATATTCCAAGGATCTGGAAGAAACAGAAGCTAATAAGAGGGAAGCCAATAACCGCTGATCGCCAGGATAAGATCCAAACCGCTGGAGTTTCACGTCCAATTGTAAGGTGAGAGCCGAAGTGGAAAATATTAGATCCAATACCGATCTAGCTCATACAATCGATAGCCATTGGATCTTTCGGAAGGAGCACGAGGTTTAAATCCTCACAAGCATAAGAGAGGACCTAAAAAAGTCCCAAATCGGTAGACGTATCGAGATTTTGCTCGACTTTGAAGGTTCCGGTGATTGTGAGACCGGAGACAAGAGAGGTCACGGGTTGAAATCTCGAAGGGATCGGGAGCATCCATTCAAATGACATGTGTCGCGAGATCCTCACATTTTGGGATTCGGCCTCAGTTGAGCCGAACGTAGAGGTCTTCTTCGCTTCACATCATGGGTCCCGGTTGATTAGGGACTCATTCATCCGGTGGAGGACACGCGGTGAAGAATATCGGGGAACCACCGGGTAATTGACATACCGAGTCTGGAAGACCGAATAGTGTCATCGGGTCGTTAGGTCCCAAACACCGCCAAAGACGGACCGCCCAAGTAGGAGGACACGCGGGCGCGATCAAGGCATCGGTGAAAAATCCCTCGAAAAGGACTATTTCCGCACTTCGTAACCGAACTCAAGGAGAAAAGGTCTGCAACAGGTTGCTAAATCCTTAAAACGCCATAACTGGCCAAGGAATAGCCGCCACTAAAAGAAGTTACTGGTTTTCGAAGATACCGGTAATACCTGGATTTCTAAATCCCCGAGGACAAGTTGAACTGGTGATTTCGTGGATGAAACCCCAAGTCAAATAAATGCGACATAGAGGAGAGCGAGGTTGCGCCGCGACTTCTGCATCGACACTTGCGGACGGAGGATCGTAGAAGGCGAGGCTCTACATCGCATCCTCGTGAAGGTCCCAAAACCCGAAATTACTTCTTCGAAAGACCGGTCATATTCTGCGTGACCGGGAAGGAGAAGTCATGTTTGCATGTTCTAAAGGTGGAGTCTTCGCATGCGACTTGTGGATCGTTCGTGGAGGTCTTAGTTAAGGTCAAGGAACCATTTCGGGTTTCTATGGATCCGAGCAGGAAGGAGCGATCCTGTGGATCTTGGCCCGAGGGTCGTGGGTATGCGCGCCACTCTATCATTGTGTCATCTCATGGGATTTCAGAAGTTGTGGTATGAAATTATTAGAATTACAACACCCTCTTGTGTGCTAGGTTTGGTGATTGTGTGGGAGGTCTTTATCTTGAGGAATATAGAAAAGGATTGGCTGGGTTTTCTTCCCTTGTTGAGAAGGGTTTCCTAGGATACTTCTTGTGTTCTTATGCATGGTTATTCTTCTTGTGATATTGGTTTGCTACAACAGTTATGGTTCAAGTAAAAGTTAAACAAAAAATTAAAGAGAACACATGAGCCATAGCTCATTGAAAATCCAAAAGTTCTATCATTGTAGGTAGATTATTTCTCAAATGATCTAAAATGTGGAAGATAAGAGAACTATGATCCAAGAGGGATAAGGGATAAGGGGAATATTTTAAAAGGTGTTCCATGGTTTCTCCATCTTGGGAGAATAAAGGATAGAAAGCAAGACCAAAAAACCCATAATGAATCAGGTTATCCAGGATTTTACCATTGCAAAGCAGGTAGAGGAATAAAGAGACTTTTGGACATAATGTTTGGGTCTATATTTTGATCCAAAGGTCTTGTGTGGGGAGGAGATAGGTGCCTGTCACGAGGTGGTAGGCTTCATTGAGGGTGAAGAAACTTTTTGATAGACATCCCCATTGAGGTTTGTCATGTCCATTCTGAATCCTTATTTTTCTATTCGATTGCTCATGCTAGAAGACATCCCAATCTAGATGAGGTGAGAGGGGATGCCATTTATCTTCGGGGATCCAAGATCACCAAAGATCTCCAGTGTTGGGAGGAAGCTAATATTGGTGGAGCCAATGCTTGTTATTGGCTATCATATGATCTCTTAGCGAGAGAATATCTGTATTGGAATGAAGGGGAGGTAATTGCTACTAGGTGTCATCCCAGAGAGGGCGTGATTACCATCACACACTTCCAAGAAATAAAGTTTTTGGATGAGGTCTTTGTTGTTCCAGGCATAATTCCAAATCAAAGATCCTGATGTGTTTCCTGCAAGTCTGATGAAATCACATGGATCTGTGTGTGCACAATACTTTTTTTTCCAGAGGCGGCTCTAGATGATCTCCTTGAAGGTGAGCCATTTCCACTTGGCACCAAGGAATGAGCTAAGGATTTCCAGGTCTCGAAGTTCATGGCCACCCTTGAGCTTGGGAAGGAAAATATTGTTCTAGGAAACCAAAACCCATTTCCTTTCTTTATGAGTGCCCCACCAGAAAAAAATATCTTTGGAGGTTTTGAACTGCTTTCAGGATTAATTTAGGAGATTCCATGGCATAGAACAAGTAGAGTGGCATTGCTTCTAGGACATAATTGAGTAATATTAGGCATCCCGAAGAGTTAAGCAATCTGAAGCACTAGTTGGTGAGTTTCTTGTTCATTCACGAGAGAAGATCTTCCCATGAAGAATTGTGTATCCCATTGTTGATGATAGGTGCATCGATATTTGGATGGAAGGGAGCTCCATTGAATGTTGAGAATAATGGAAATGTGAACATGGGTAGTAGGAGCAGTGTTAAACAAAAAAAAAATGATATTTTGAGAGATCAATGGTGGTACCTGTTAATTTTTTACTATTGTTATTATATTATTTCCAAATTACATGAGCATTCAATGCATTTCCAAAACAACATCATAAATAGGATCACTGAAAGAAACACAATCACAAGGTACACAACATTTTATCTTGGGAAACCTTCATGGGGGAGAAAACCCAACAAAAACTTCCTCTATAATATATTGCCAATACAATACCAATACTAAGACCAAAACACCAAGAATAAACCAAGACTGAGCATGTGCCTCTCTTCTCCCTCCTCCTGCAACTACAACCGCGTTCAAGATATGCACACTAGATGAGTGAGTGTGAGAGTGTGCAAGTGAGGCACCATCTTTGTTTATTTTTCAATAAGCAAGGCTTAAGCATGAAGTTCATTCCATTTTACATTTTACTTAAACCATAGACAATTTGTCACAACAACCAGGATCACAAGAAGAAACACCATGCACAAGTACACAAGAAGTATCCTGGAAAACCCTTCTCAACAAGGGAAGAAAAATCAACCAATCCTTTGCTATATTCTTCAAGAGAAAGACCTCCACCACCAAGAAAACCTAGCACACAAAAGGGTTCTCACAAACCCTAGAAGACTAGCACCCAAGAGAGGTGCGCACTTTTCCCAAGAAGATGTACTTGCTAAAATTTCCAAACACACACAAAATATATGATTCCTCAATGGGGAATTTACCTTTACTTATATTAGACTTGACCTGTGAATTGAAGTGTTTATTGGCACAACAAGGCCGACCTCTCTATATCATACTATAATTAATATTAACCAAATTAATTATCTTTTACATTAATTATCAATTACATTAAGGTGGGGTCGACCTGTACCCTTTACATTACAATTAGGGTTACAGGAAGGTCAGACTCTTGAACAATATAACAAGGGATCTCATATAGCCACTAGTGCTCAAACACTAGGGGCACATCCATAGGGATGTCCATATCTCTGGCTCATTGCATTACACATAAGAACCACTTCTTCACTAGTGCTCAACCACTAGGATCACGTTCACCTGTGCTCGTCCACAAGAACTTCCACTCAAAAAATCTTCTTTCTGTTGGTTGTGGAGCCTGATTATCTTCCTGATTCAGAGGTATTTGACATTTGTTTTCATCAATTTTTATACCCCATGAAGAATTTACACCACAGAAGAATGTACACTCATCCACGCGGGGGAGTGCAGTGGGGGTTACCTGCCCTGCAGGGTCCAGAGGGAATATCCCCCCGGCTGGGGGGTCCAGGGGCAAGCGGGCCCCCGAAGGAAAAATTTCTTTGTAAATGTATATTGTAATTTCATTGTAAATCTGGACCATTCATTATAAGGTCACAGATCTAACGGTAGACGTTATGTTAGGGTTTATTTTCCTAGAAAGAAACCCTATTTTATGAGGGAAATGTATTGCAGCTATGTATTATAGCAAATATTGTATTATGAGAGAGGAGACTGTGAGAGAAAGAAGATGACGTTACAACGGGTTTGCTGTAGGTTGTATCCCTTCATTTGATGGATAATAATAAAGGAAGGACCTGGCAATTTCTCTGGTGGACGTAGCCCACACTGGGTGAACCACACATATATGTGTCTCTATTGTATTGTGTATATTCTGTGTTTTATTTATGCATTTGTTTTATTGTATTGTTTCATGATCCTATTTTTTCTAACAACTGGTATTAGAGAGAAAGGTAACTCACAGAAAAAGAGGGTTTCTGGTTCGAGTGGGAGCAATGGCGAAAGATGTAAAGTTTAGGGTTGAGAAATTTAATGGCCAAAACTACCAGTTATGGAAGATGCAGATGGAAGATTATTTATATCATAAGGATCTATTCCTACCAATGGACGAAATAACAAAGAAGCCAACGACTATAAAGGATGAACAATGGGAGATTCTTGACAAAAAGGCTCTAGGAACGATATGGCTGATCCTGGCAATGTCGGTGGCTTTCAATATTTTGAAAGAAAAGACAATGAAGAATATGATCGATGCATTGGCTAAATTGTATGAAAAACCCTCGACGTCCAATAAGGTATTTCTAATGAAGAGATTATTTAATATCAAGATGTAAGAAGGTGGGTCTGCTGCAGATCATTTAAATGAATTTAATACGGTTACTAATCAACTAAGTTCTGTAAAAGTGGACTTTGATGATGAGGTCATGGCTCTTCTAATATTGTGCTCATTGCCAGAAAGCTGGAACGACTTGGTCATGGATGTAAGTAACTCTGTCTCCTGTTCAAATACTTTAAAATTTGATGATGTTGTTGGTGTTATCCTTAGTGAGGAAATGCGACGGAAAAGAACAGGTGCGACATCAGGTAATGCATTGAACATGGATAACAAAGGAAAACAAAAGGATAGAGGAAAGGGCTCAAGGAACTACGAGAATTCTAGGAAGGGAAGATCCAAATATAGACTTGGAAAGATAGAGTGCTGGAATTATGGGAATAAAGGACATCTGAAGAAAGACTGTAGAGCTCCAAAGAAACAAAGAGATGGACAATAGGAGAAAAAATAGAAAGCAAATGTAACAGGTGATGTGTTACAAGATGCTTTGATTCTTTCTGTAGATAATATTTATGAGTCATGGGTGGTAGATTCATGGGCTTCATTTCATGCCACACCCCATAGGAAACATTTTCTAGATTATGTTCAAGGTGATTTTGGACAGGTTCATTTGGGTGATGACACACCATGCAAAATTGTTGGAATGGGAAAGGTAAAGATAAATCAAAGCAATGGAAACCAATGGTTGTTGAAAGAGGTAAGACATGTTCCAAATCTAAGGAAAAATCTAGTTTCAATAGGACAGTTGGAAAGTGAAGGTTGTATATCCACATTTACAGATAAGGTGTGGAAGGTCACCAAAGGATCATTGGTGATAATAAAAGGAGAGAAGGTAGGTACATTGTATTTATGTACTGGTAATACTGAATCTTATATCTCTTTAGCTTCTACATGAGTGGATACAACACTGTAGCATCATAGGCTTGGATACATGAGTAAGAAGGGGATGCAGATACTTCATAAARTAWTTTTTTTTYCAGATCTTAAACAAACTGATTTGGACTTCTGTGAGCATTGTGTTTATGGAAAACAAAAGAGAGTCATATTTCTCAAAGTAGGAAAAGAAAACAAGAGTGAAAGGTTAGAGCTTGTGCATACAAATGTATGGGGACCAACTCATGTATCATATCTTGGTGGCTCTCATTATTATGTTACTTTTATTGATGATGCAACTAGAAAAACTTGGGTTTATTGCATTCGAAAAAAATCTGATGTTTTCGATACTTTTAAGAAATGGAAATCTTTGGTTGAGAATGAGACATGAAAAAGGTTGAAGTGTCTCAGATTAGATAATGGAGGTGAATATTGCAACAAGGAGTTTTATGATTACTGTTCATACCATGGGATTCATAGAGAGAATATAGTTCCAAGAACACCACAAGAAAATGGTGTGTTAGAAAGGATGAACAGGACAATCGTAGAGCGTGCAAGGAGTGTGAGATTGCATCTTGGTTTGCCCTTACAGTTCTGGGTAGATGTTGTAGATAATGTTGTTTACTTAATAAACAAAGGACCTTCAAGCTCTTTGGATGGTATAATTCTAGAGGAGGCATGGACAGGTAAAAAGGTAAACTATCCTTTTTTGAAGACTTTTGGTTGTGAAGCATTTGTCCATATTGATAAAGAAAATAGAACAAAGCTTGAGGAAAAATCCAAGAAGTGTACCTTTATTGGATACGATGTTAATGATTTTGGTTATCACTTATGGGATTATGAAAATAATAAAATCATTAGGAGTAGAGATGTCATATTCAATGAGAAGGTCATATACAAAGATCAGTTGCAGGGAAAGAAGCAGGAAAAAGAAAAACCAAAATACACAATGCTTGATGAGATCACTAAAAAAGAAATTCCAAAGGAACTAGAAAATCAAAATTTACAACAACAAGAGCAACAAGTACCTCAAACTCTTGCAAGTGTTGTTAGAAGATATACCAGGTTAAGTAGACCCCCTGAACGATACTCTCCTTCATTGTATTATTTATTGTTGATTGATTCTAGTGAACCAGAATGTTATGAAGAGGCAATGTAGGTAGACACTAAAAAGAAGTGGGAGTAAGGCATGAAGGAGGAAATTGATTCCTTGGTAAATAAACATACTTGGGACTTGGTTCAATTGCTTGCAGGAAAAAGAGCATTGCAGAATAAATGGGTTTACAAGTTGAAGGAAGAAGATGGAGGAAAAAAGCGGTACAAGGCTAGACTTGTTGTAAAGGGGTTTGTACAAAAGAAAGTTATAGATTTTGATGAAATATTTTCTCCTGTTGTTAAAATGAATTCAATTAGGACCATTTTAAGTCTTGTGGTAGTATACGAATTGCATCTTGAACAGTTAGATGTAAGAACAACTTTTCTCCATGGGGATTTGGAAGAAGAGATTTATATGGAACATCCACAGGGGTACGAGGTTAAAGGGAAGGAGAATTTGGTATGTAGGTTGAAGAAGATATTGTATGGACTAAAGAAAGATCCAAGGTAGTGGTATTTTAAGTTTGACAGGTTTATGACAGAACAAGGTTATAGTAGATGTCATTCTGCTCATTGTGTTTATTTTAAAAAGATAGAAAATGGAAGCTATATTATCTTGCTATTGTATGTAGATGATATGCTTGTTGTAGGGTCTACTATGCATGATATAAATGTGCTCAAGAAGAAATTATCTAATTCATTTGCAATGAAGGATTTGGGTGCTGCAAAGAAAATCCTTGGTATGAGAATAACAAGAGACAAGAAAAATCACAAATTGACATTGTATCAGGGTGAGCACATAGAGAAGGTGTTGGAGAGGTTTAGAATGCAGAATGAAATACTAGTTAGAACACCTTTGGCCAACCATTTCAAATTTACTAAGGAAATGTGTCCCAAGACACAAGAAGGAGATAAAATATATGTCCAGGGTCCCTTATTCATTAGCAGTTGGAAACTTGATGTATGCGATGGTTTGCACAAGACCAGATATTGCACATGCAGTTGGAGTTGTGAGAAGGTATATGAACAATCCAGGTAAAAAACATTGGGAGGAAGTAAAGTGGATTCTCAGGTATTTGAGAGGCACTTATACTCATGCATTATGTTTTGGAGGTTCAGACACTTTTCTACAGGGATATGTTGGTTCAGATATGACATGTGATAAAGATAGCAGGAGGAGCGCCATAGGGTATGTTTTTACTATAGGTGGAACACCAGTAAGTTGGATTTTGAAACTACAAAAGGTTGTTGCACTTTCAACAACAGAACTAGTGTATGTTGCTACTACAAAGGATAGTAAAGAAATGATTTGGTTACAGAGGTTTATGGAGGAATTGGGAAATAATCAGGAGAATAACATGTTGTATTGTGATAGTGAGAGTGCCATTCATCTTGCAAATAAATAATCCTTCCATTCAAATACTAAGCATATACAACTGAGGTACCATTTCATATGATCCGTATTGGAAGGTGGACATTTGAAGTTGGAAAAGATACACACTAGCCAAAATCCTACATACATGTTAACAAAGGTAGTAACCAAGGAGAAACTGAGTTCTTGCTCAGTTTCGGTTGGTATTCAAGCATGAAGGTGAAGATGATAAATTTTCCAAGTCCAAGAAGGTTCATAGTCTAGTAGATACAACATTGGTGGAGTTGTTTAGATCAGTCTCCAAGTGGTAGATTGTTGTTTGTGGAGCTTGATTATCTTCTTGATTCATAGGTATTTGTTTCTAGCTGTTTTTATACCCCATGAAGACTTTATAGCCCAGAATAATTTACACTCATCCATGTGGGGGAGTGTAGGGGGAAAGTGGGCCTCCGGTGGGGGTTCGGGGGCGAAGCCCCTGAAGGAAATTTTTCCTTGTAAATCTATATTGTAATTTCATTGTAAATCATGACTGTTCATTATAAGGTCGCAGATCTAATGATAGAAGTTATGTTAGGTTTTTTTCCCCTAGAAGGAAACCCTCTTTTATGAGAGAAATGTATTGCATCTATGTATTATAGCGGATATTGTATTATGAGAGAGGAGACTGTGAGAGAAATAAGAGGAAGTTACAATGAGTTTGCTGTAGGTTGTATCCCTTCATTTGTTGGATAATAATAAAGGAAGGACTTGGAAATTTCTATGGTGGACGTAGCCCACACTAGGTGAACCACATATATCTATGTCTATATTGTATTGTGTATCTTCTGTGTTTTATTTCCGCATTTGTTTTATTGTATCACTCTGTGATCCTGTTTTTTCTAACACGTTCCCACTGCATTACACATGAGATTCATCTGGAGTTTCATCATCAACTCTCTGCTCAGAGAAGGATAATACATCATATTCATCTCTGTCTCATGACGATGCACCCAACACTTTGGGATTTCACACGTTCACCTTGTGCTCATCCACATGCACGTCCAACTCTGCAGATCTCCTTTCTCACTGCGTTACACATGAGAACCATATGGAGTTCTTCTCAACCCTTTGTAAGGAGGAGGCCATCTATACATTCCAGATTTGTCTCAGATAGGAACCACACACCCCTCTCGGGGGCTCTCTCTCAGGTTTTTGTCTTGGAGAATGTCTCACATAGCTTCAATCATCAACACTCCCTCTCATCTAGGGAGACATTCTTCATCATTCCATGTCTCACACAGATGTATTTTGAACTATGTTCTTGGCTGTAGTTATCAACAATCCCTCTCAACTAGGGAGGTATCCTTCACCAGCCTAATTTGGTGAATATGTATGCAATCTGATCATGTGTAGGAAGGTACTGTATGTGTACTATTTTCCTTTGCATCATGTCTCTGATATAATGATATTTTATCTCAACTTGTTTCGATCCATCATGGAACACTGGGTTCTAAAAAATATTTACACACGACTCTCGTTATCATCATATGATCCATCTCATGATCAAGTAAATGTGTTAGAATCTTGTGAAGCCAGATGGATTCACACACTCGATGCTACATACTTTGCTTCTGTGGTGCTCAAGGCCACAAAGTTTTGTTTCCTAATGCATCAAGAAACCATGGAAAACTTCACATTAAGACAACAATCGAATGTGCTCTTCCGGTCCACTGTAGTCTCTGCTCAAACTATATAGGCATATCCTTGCAAACTCAATTTCACAATTGGAGGCATATCTCCTCGTGTGTATCTCAATACATGCTTTACTGTTATCCAATGAATCTGTCTCGATTGGCTCATGGATTGAATGAGCATATTCACTACATAACATGAATTAGGTCTGGTGTTAACCATATACATCAATGATCCAATTAGCTATGGATCAATCTCATTTGAATCATCATCGTTCATTTTCTTCAAATCCATCATGGTGGTTTTTCATTCTGTCATACTGGACTTCTTTTATATTCCCATTGTATATTTTCCTTGATTCGGGAAAATCTCATTGTTTCTCTGTCATACTTCCAAGAAGTAGTGCATCATACTATGATCCTTCATCTCAAAATCAGAAGTCAAGGCTTACTTGTATCCAACAATAAAACTTTCTAAATAAGTCATCAAAATTAGGCTCTTGTCACCAATACTGTAATAATATAGGTTTGGATAAAAAACACTATTGCTGAAACCCAAACTCATCAAGAATCCATCAATATGATACAGTTTCCAACTCATCGATGGTAGTATAGATGGAAGTGTATCATGCTTATCGGATCAAGTGTCTCATCATAGACAACTCCCTCTGTTTGTGAGAATCCTCTGGCTATAGATCTTTCTTTGTATCTATTGACAATTCCATCAGCTGCATGCTTGATCTTATAGATCCACTTGGAAGTCACCACAAAGTTTCCTTCTAGTCCCTGAACAATATCTTATACATAATTCTTTAAGATATATTGGTATTCTTCTACTAAGGCATTTTCCCATACATGTTCTCCTGTTGCTTCTCCAAGATAAGGAGGCTCAGAATCAATGAAGTGGCTCATGACTGAAGGATAGCTCGAAAATCTCTTTTTATTTATCGAGATGTTCCTTGAGAGGCTTGTATACTTCTCTACCTCCTGCAGAGTGAGCCTTTCCCTACTACAATATCTCTAAACATATGAACTGGAGCAACTGGATCAACTGGAATAATGTCTATCTCCCTCTGATTTGCTAAAGGGGGAGTAGGTATTGTCCCACTGTCAATCTCCATCTGAGATTCTTTGGATCTTTGAAAGGCTATCTCTTCTTCAAGGACAACATCTCTTCTTCAAGGACAACATCTCTTCTTGTCTCAATCTGTCTCTGACTAGGGATGTCGATATAGAATGTCTTCGAAGATTCACTGTTATCTCATAAACATATCCTTTCTTCCTGAAGGTTCTAGCTTGGAATTCTTTTCTTTGGGTACATGAAAGTGCAATCGACACCCAAATATCCTGAAGTGTTCAATCTTAGGCTTCACTCCGATGAAGGATTCTTCAGGAGTTATGTTTTTCAAAGTCTAGTGAAGGCTCTTGTTCTGAACATATACTATGTCATGCATGCTTCTGCTCATAGAATCATAGAAAGATTCTGATCATGCATTGGTTGCCTCAATGATGGTTCTATTCTTCCTCGTTCTCAAATAGTTTTGACTCCCTCTGAAGGATAAACATCTTCCTTTGTTGTTAACTTGTCCGGGACAAAAAAACAAGAGGAACCAAAACAAGAATATCTCCTAAAGGAGAATAATGAGTATATATATAGAATCAAAACAATATAAGGATTATTGTCATAGCTACAACACCTAATTGTAATGTAGCAAACTTTATAAATATAGGTTAGAGGAATGACAATTACAACAATCAAACTTGGATTTTTTACTTCCAGTGTGTTCTTCCTCCAAATGCACTGAGATCCCTCTGCATCCATCACTTCAAAAAAAGGTTCCTTCCTCCTGCAATTTCCCTCAGGAAAATGATACAAATAATATATATACAAGTTCATACCTGAGGGTGTTGATATGATTTCTCCAATGGCACCTGGCTGATCTCTGTCCTCTTGAAATCTTCATGAAGAGGGTAGTCATAGTGTCACATTTTTGTATCGCCCACAATAAGCCTTCCTTTGAAGTATTATCTTCTAGGAACTTGAAGTTTCTTGATCCATCAAGCTTATCTTCCATCATAGTTCTGTTCATTATAATTTTAGATTCTTCACAAACCCTTGTCTACTGGGCTAGAAAACCTAACAGCTAGGCTAGGCTAGCACTTTTAGGTTTTGTTGGACTTATGACTACCAACAATAAGCCTTTGAAAGATAGGAGAACATTGGTGAGCTAAAGAGCTCCTTCAATGAGTTGTAGAAACCCTAATTTTGAAATTTCTGCAGAAATTAGCGAAACCCTAGAAACCCTAAGACCAAAATTTAAAAATGCTTAGAATTTCACTCTGAGAGTCTCTGGAGGTGCGCTAGAGGAGGCCATACTCTCTTATGAAAAATTATCCCCAAAATTCAAGTATTAAGGGCTGAAACACCTTATAAAGGAGGGTCGTACGGATTTTCTGGAAACCCTATGAGGGTCGTACGGTTCTGAAGAAAAGAGAGGAGATTGGTAGATGCTTGTGCAATGGGTTCTTCAAAACCTATGCTCTGATACCATGCTGATTTTTCAATAGGAAATGCTTAAGCATGAATTTCATTCCATTTTAGCATTTTACTTAAACCATAGACAATTTGTTACAACAACCAAGATCACAAGAAGAAACACCATGCACAAGTACACAA
>SNQJ01S0055427.1:0-21000 GCA_010110895.2 Picea sitchensis
AATGTGACACTGCCTGCATTTATCGAACATTAGCCTTAGACATTCAATTTGATTTTTCAATAAGCTAAAAATAGTCCAATCATCAAAGTATGATTCTAAAAATTTATGCAAAAATTCCTTGAACGCTTCGACCACAACCCTGGAAAAGATGGTTGGGGCATTCTTCAATCTGAATGCCATCACTGTATATTGGTAGGATCCCCATTCTGTTGCAAATGTGGTCTTATGGCGGTCTTCCTTGGCAATCTGGATCTGATGGTATCCTGAAAATCCATCTGTAAAAGCATATACTTCCTGGCCTCTCACATTATCTAACACTTTGTCAGTGAATGGTGTAGGGAAGGGGTCATGCAAACAAGAAGCATTCAACTTCCTGAGATCTATGCATATATTGATTTCTCATGTTTTCTTGTCTTGCACCACCATAGTGCTTATCCACTCTGATTCTTCGGCAGGTTCTATAATCCCTGCTTCCAGCATTCTGTCGAGCTCAATATTCACTTTCTCCTTATATTTAGGGTTCAATCTGTAAGGTCTCTATTTGACTGGTCTAGCATCTGGTTTTAAAGGGATCCTCATCTCTCCCATAGGCCCTTTAATGCCCTTCATATCAGTGAACTAGGTTGGAAACAAGTCCTGATATTCATGAACCAACTCAGTAATCTTGTCAATGGTAGCAACATCCCAATAATCTCTGACATTGGCAAGATTCAGTATCTGCTTTGTTCCAATATTGAATTTCTTGATTTTGATTGGATGTCCAATGAATGGCAACTCAATGCCTAGTCCTTCCACATCTCCATGGCCTTTTGTTTCTGCGATGTTCACCTTCCTCTAATCATCGTCTTCATCGACATTGATGTTGTAATAGCCTTGAAGTTTCTGGAGAGGTGCAATCCATTCATCCTCTTCCTATTCTAAGGAAATTATAGATACCTCCTCGAATACTTTTTGTCTCACAATATGCAGTGCTTGATCTACTGAAGAAAAATTACTTTCAAATAAGAAGGTGGTTACAAAATTATGAGTCATACCTTTCCAATCTGTAGTGATGAGGCACAGTTCTGCTTGAAGGTACCAGTTGATAGGTGTCGTGTCCAGCATGTTGATGAATCTATGTACCCATTTTTCTTGAGGAATGTTTCTCCAAGCTTCCTCACAGCTTCACACATGGTCCTTTGGGTAGCTTTGACCTGTGTAGCAAACTTCACAGCCTTTTACTTGTGTTGAAAATCTCGTTGTCATCAGAGTACGACATTGTACCCAATTTATAATATTACTTTTGTGTGTCCCCCAACATATTTATGGTGTGGCTTTCAAGGCCTCATCCATTGCCAAAAACCTCTGTTGTGTTGGTACACTTTCTTCAAAGTCTGATAGGAAGGCTTATAACGGATTCAGACCATCAAATGTGGGAAAGTTACTTATTGTTGTGTCGATCCAGCGAACTTCTCTGGTTAATCTAGCACATCTCCTTGTAGATACTTCATACATATGGTTCTGCCAGTTCTCCAGTGCTTTGTCTGAGTCTGATGAGCATGCGATGTCACTTCTCCAACTTAGATTCCCATCTAATGTAGGATTAATGTAATCTTGTTGTCTGGTTGTTAGCGTATATATGTTTTCTAGTGTGTATGTGCAGTCTTCTTCTCTGATAGGTTCTATGTACCGCTGACCTTCATCTGGATCTAAAGGTGCGATGACCCTAAGGCCATCTCCTTCAAAATTCATATGCATTTTTTTTAAGTCAACAACAGTAGAGTTATTGAAGGCCTAATCAATTCCTAACAACGCAGGGTAAGGGAAATTGTCATCAACTATTTCAATTACCTCAAAATATGCAAATGTTCTTACTCCATCAATGTCCATAGGGTCATGCTCCAATCGTCCAAATGGGCTGACATCTTGCTGATTATCCATCCTAAGTCTGATAGGGGAATATATCAACTTTAGTTTTCCCATGAGTGCCTAGGTTTGCTTCGTCATAACATTGACCTCCGACCCTAAGTCGAGGACCACATAGTCTATCTCATATTCTCCTATTTGAGCGTTCAAATGTAATTTCTTATTTGTCCTTCTCTTCTTATCAATTTGGTGTACTTCCATATTCAGTAAGGGATCTATCTTTCCTTGCTCATATTGTTTGATTAAATTTTGTAATTCTTGTACAACGCTTTCATCATGAATCAACCTAATACAAGTATGTAAAATGTCCATAATCTTGCTTACCTATTTAACTTCCCTCGGTGAAGAAGACTGATCAAATGCGTGAGGCATTCCATACTCTCTCACTTTTGGTCTTGTATTTGATGTGGATCCTTGGTTTCCTCTAAATTCTTTTCTGGCTTCCTCAAACATCTGTCTTTCTTTCCTTGCATCAAACATTTGTGTCTTCTCTGTAGCTTTCTTGATCCCTGAGTCTTCTGTAATATTTCCTTGGGTTATTATGTCTTCTCCTATAACAACGCCTCCTCTTGTTATAACAATGACTCTAGGGTCTTCTCCGCGAGGTTCAACATAGATCAATTGCACTTGCAGGTTTTGYTGAGGTCCTCGACTTTCCTGAAKCTTAGCTAGCAGCATAGGGCAATCTTCTATAACATGGTCAAATGAGCTGTAGTATCTGCAAGTGGTATAGGGTTTCTGAAAATCCCTTGCAAGGTGTCCTGGTTGTTAATAATTATAACAGATGATCTGTCCTTMGCCTCGACCCATTCCTCCTCATCGTCCTCTTCCTCTGAATCCACTGCGAGGATTGAAGTTTCCTCTTCCTGGAGAGTTTTACTGCGTAGTGTTTCCTTCTTACTGTACTTCACCTTGAATCTTATATATGTCTCTTGACCTTTCATGCATGAGATAATACGCCCTACAATCCCTATCATCATGTCCTACAGACTTACAGAATGTAGAATACAAATTTGTAGGTGTCTGAACATACTTTTTCATATAATAGCACTCACCAGTACGATGTCTATTTCTGCATACCTCGCACTAGGGTAAGGTGACTTGCTTCAAGGGGCTTGAATCTCCAAAATCCAAGTATTCATTGAATAGAGGGCAATGTTCCTTGTCATGACCTTCTGATCTGCATCTAACACACCAGATGTCTTCTCTTTTATCTTTTCCCTTGTCTTTCTTCATATCTTCGACCTACAAAGACAAACTAGTTAGTTGACTCTGGATCTGACTCATACCTAAAATGGATTCTCCCATGGGGGATGATTCTAGATTCATGGAAATATCCAATGCCTCAACCTGAAAAGCAATATTCCGTTGCATCAGGGGAACTCTGATGTGGGGTAGAAGGGAAACAATGAACCATTCCTTGTTCTCCTTGTCTGGGATCAGAAAAGTTAATCGGCCTGTTAAGGTTTTGAATCTCTGATTGAACTCCCAAACAGGTTCAACCACCTTCTACTTGATCTCTTTCAGCTCTGTGATACATTGGGATTCTTACTTAGGTTTCTTGAATTCTGAAATCAACGCGTTCTTGATCTGATTCAATGTCTTAGGCTGTGCAAGTCCTTGGACAAGTTTCATGTACCAACTCAGTGCGCGATCTCTGAGAGTTGTACTGAACTGGGTTCTTTTGACAGCTTCATCTGTGACATTCTTAATGTTCCATATGACTTCACATAGAAACCAGTGTTGATCGAGATCTGCAGATCCATCTCCCCTAAATATAGGGATTCTCATCTCATCTTCCATAGATCTTCCTAGGGTTCCTAACTGAATATGTGGTGGGATACTATGGATGCTTTGGATGCTTTGGTGACTGGGATTACTCTTATTTCTTAATACCGAATCAATAGGAAGGATAACAGTACTTACTTCGATGGTTTGTGCGGTTTCCGAATTTCTAGGTTCTCCTCAGCGAAGCTCTTCAGCTTGTCCTTCCTCTGTCTCGATGATTTCTGAATGTTCTTTGTCCATCAGATCTGCTTCTTCTCCACTCTAGAAACCTTCCTCCCCGTAGTTCTTCTTAAATAGGTTTGTAAGGTGGACTTCTCAGAACACTCTCCCACTGCGCGTATGTCCAGCTTATGTGTCATTGTCGTTGTACGAATTTTTGAACATTAGCCTTTCTTGATCTGACCAATCTATTGTATCTTCAAGATGTTCTTCTCATGCAATATCATCTTGATTCTCAGCTTCAGAAAATGCAAGAATTTCCCTCTGGGTCCCTTAAAGAAATATCTCTCAACTTGGTTGTATGATTCTACTCTGTCAACAATGAACTCTATGATGTACCATCCAATGGTGTTATCAAACCAGTTATCTACTGCTCGTAATATGGTGTTATCACCTTTCTTGACCTTCTTCATCAAATACGATGTCCAGAACACAGGAAGTCTAGATCGGATCTTGAACTGGGTATCGGCTAATCTAGCTAGCCACTCATATAGATCCTGATGGATCCCTCCAAATAATATCTTGTGTATATCGGTGAAGATATATCTTTCTAGCCAATCCTTAGTTCTAATCTTAGGGTTCTTATTATGGGCTTCAGCGAAGTCCTTCTCTTGATCCTCTATCCACTTTTGAATCTTTGTCTTCGATGGAAACCACCTTGATATTCCCTTAAAAAATTCTTGTCCCATCAACGGAACCATTTGTTGGCACAGGGGCAGACCCAGGGTTCAAGTCCAAGAGCACACCAACAATCCCTAACTACTGACCCTTTCAGAAACACCTGCGAAGCAGATGCAGTCTCACCTGAAGTAGTTATGAGGGGGTTGCAGGATAGATATGTCTACAACCAAGGGGAATATCAAGTGGATCTAACACAAGAACATCATATCATTCATATATCACTTATCAACTTAGATCTATTCTACACATCTACTTATCAGATCTAAAACAATAATGCAATCACAATATATGAATGACAGAGACAGAAGATCAATCACACACAACATGAAATATACATTGTTCACCCTCTCTCTAGGGCTACGTCCACAGAACTGTGCTATATTATATTAAGGTAAAGTATACAGTTCTTGTCTGCACTCTTATCTAGTAGATCTTCTCTATTCTCCTCTCTTTCTCTTCCCCTCCCTGTGCACCCAGCTACAGGGTTGATCTTCGCACCCAGCTGAAGATCTTACAATCCAGAAGACTCTCACTCTCAACACTTCTCTCTCTCAATGCAGTACTCACTCACATCCATAATACAAATAGATCAATAGAAATATCATACCAACCCAACGTACCCAACCCAACCTAGGCCCTTTAAACCTCTATTTATACATTACAATAGCTCATTGACAGCCTTAGGCCAAAAACTAGGTGTCAGAAACCCCAGATACCAAAACCCTAGGTGTCTAAAACCCTAAGTCAACTTGACCCATATTTTCAAGGCTTTTCCAGCCTATCTTTCCTTTCTTCTCGCGCGATGCTCCAAAGCATCCAACGATGTATTTTTCCACTTGTTGACCGGCCCACAATCCTTCTTCCTCGCTTATCTATCATCCTTGATATCCTCGTCCAACGGCTTTCTTTCTCGAGATTTGCTCTGTATTTTCTTCTCTTTTGCTCACTTCGACCCAATAACAGTCACTGTGTCTTCTGTGAAGTTCGCATTCTCCCTTTTCTTTCTTGATCTTTGCATACTTTCATAACCAAGGGCCAACACCACCAGAAATGGTATGACAAGCATTATCAATATAGGATAGTTTCACTGATAAATTCACTGACCTTCATCTCATTATTCCACAAATAAGCATGGGTTCTCTAACCATACTTATAGGATAACTCAATCCGCAAAGTGTCTTCCCATGAGGGATTTCCCCATAAGGGGACCACTTTGGAGTTCATCCATTTTTACTTATTATCAACCATGACAAGACCATAATGAGTCATCAAACAAAATTGGGTCCATTACCCAAACCTTTTTTCTATCGGGCTTTCTTCAAGGGTTGACATCAATGACAACCAACCTTAATCAACACCATTTTCCATTGTCCTTTGAATTCCCATTACCCTTATTTGTTGGTGGCTTAGGTTGGTTATCCTGGGGTTGGACATCCTTGATCTATCCTTTGGCCTGGGAATTAGGGACACCCTTACCATACTTTATCTATTTTGGATTTGAATATCCTAACTCCCACTCGTTCTACAGCTTGAATTTCTACTTGATTTTGACAACATATCGATAAGCGACTCCCAATGATGAGATGTCTAGAAACTCCATTTCGGTTTGGATGTATCGGTGTAGATCCAAAAAATATTTTAGTACCATGTTGTGCTCAAAGTCTTTGATACCCATCTTGGTGCGCAAGGTATGGAAAGTATTTGTGAACTCCAACACCGTTTGGCTCCTCTCTTGGTGCATTGTGGTCCATCTCGTGTACTGGTCATCATAACTTCCAACAGGGTAATATTGTTACTTGAGGGAATAAAAAAATCCTCCCACATGGGTCCTAGCCCAAAACATTGTGGAATCATCCTTGACATGTTTCTCATAGTAAGCTTCCTACCAATCTCTAACATGGGGAAGGGCCTTAAGGAGCACAAAGATGATTTTGTCATTGTTGGAAAAATTGTGGACAGAGAAATAACCCTCTAATAAAGGAATATCAAAGTTAACTTGTACTTTAAAGGGTGTCACACCTTTGAAGTGATTTTTTGTTGAAGGTGCTTCTGTTTTTGTTGATAGCCATCAAAGGATCTGGGCAAAACTAGCCATCATCTTGTTACTCTGTCGCATAAGGGTTTCCTCGAGAAACAGTTTGAAAGGATATCCTTTCTTGTCATCCCTCTTTTATTCTTCCATGGGAGGTCTCTTGGGCGTGCAAGAGCATCTTTCCTCAAGAGATACAAGCTTGAGACCTAACTCTCTATTCTCTGACCTCGTCAAGGACATGCACTGAAGATGACAAGGAGCAAACTGCTTTGATACCACTGATCCTGATTATTTTAGGAACGATATGAAGGCATAGATAAAGAAAGATATAAACAATAATTATATTGATATATGGCATGGAACACAGTAATACAATAAAGCTCAAATTCTATTAATAACTTTCTTAAATACAAAAGAATGTAAAATGCAAAAGCACACAAGCTATCTAGAATGGGGGTAGCTAATCTATGAGAAGATATGTGTTGGCTATGCTCATTCGAAAGAAGCTAGTTACAATGAGGCTTCAATTTTTTTTTAACATAAAGTATAAATGAGAAAACCCTAAACATCCAAAAATGTAACCCTATGAGATGAAGCACCGAAATTTATGTGGGCCCCAATGGGGTAAGTTGGTACATCAACTTCCTGGGGTCATAACTTTTGCATATGATCTTCGTTTTAGGCGCACAATATCCCATTGAAAATTTATATCCGAGGAATACACATTTTTCCATCACACTTTGACTTTGTCTATAGTGTGATTGTGGCAGGCCCAAAAAATGTAGTTTAGGGCTTCAAAATGACCCCGAAATTTTAGCATCCGAAAAGCTAGAAACAAACTGCCAAAATGGAAATTGGGCTTTGAACCAGTGGAATAAGTGGGCGGTCACCGATATCCACCTAGATAATTCCTCCCCCTTTATAATCAATGGTATACATTGTGTCAATTTCCTCCATCATATGAGGAAACTTATGTTGAACCTGACTCCTGGTGAGCCACTTTCCCTGATGAAGAAACAACTTTTCGTTGATGACTCGATACAATTTGATAGTTTGTTGGCGGGTGTCCTTTGTATTGGTATCCATGATCCGATCAACTATCTCCCATTCGATGCAGGAAGGATTGAGTTCTATAGGGTCCAACTTCTCGGTCCCATCCGAGGTGTCCAAGAGAGGTGGAAAATATGGTCGTAGCAGTTCAACATTAAATATCGGGTGCAATCCAAGAAAATGAAGAATACTTAACTCAAAATCATTCTCACCCATAACCTTGGTGATGGTGTAAAGCCCGTATTAGAGTGGGCATAACTTGCGATAGGCTCCTGTAAGGCATTGTTTATGAAAATGTAACCATACCTTATCTCCCACCTAAACGTTTTGTGGTACCTGATGTTGATAGTGGTGTTGTTTGTACTTGGCAGTGGCTTTCTGCACAATATCATGAACTTGTTGTTGGATGTGTTGTATGCGCTCAACAAATTTGGCTGCCCAAACAATATCTGTCTAAGAATGGGAGAAATCTTCCTGTGTGTATGCAATGGGAAGAGCTACGTCAACAAAGGCCAATGGTTGAAACCCAAAGCACACCTGAAAAGGGTTGTGGCCAATAGAGACGTGAAAGGATCTGTTGTAGCTATGTTGATCATAAGGAAGGATTTCATCCCATGTGCATGGATGTTTGGAATTATACATTTGTAGGATATCAAAAATCATCTTGTTGACTACCTTTGTTTTTCCATCAGTCTGTGAGTGGAAGGCAACCGATTTGGTCATCTTGGTATCCATCATCGAGCATAGGTTGGACCAAAAGGTAATCAGGAACCAACTGTCTCAATAAGATATAATAGTATTTGGTAGCCCAAAATGAACCCAAACATGTGTGAAGAAGATCTTGGTGGTGGCCCAAAATGAACCCAAACATGTGTGAAGAAGAGCTTGGCCTCGATTATGATGCTCTTCTTGAAAGGTGCCAAAATTTCCATCTTAGAGAATCGATCTATGACCACGAAAACACAGTCATACTCATTCTTGGTTGAAGGAAAACTGACCCTTCCTCAAGACATGTAGTCCATGGAGATGGACTCCTAAGGCCTACCCATAGTAGGAAGAGGGGTGCATATCTTCTATTTTTGGATGGCAGGCTTGGAAATGGCACATGTGGTGCAGGATGTGATGTACTTGCGAACATCTTGTTGAAGCTTCGGCCAATAAAAATTCTTCTACAGTACTTCCATTGTCTTTTCTACACCAAAATATCCTGTTGTCCGACTGTAATGAGATTCCTAGATCAGCTTTGCATGCTCTCTTGAAGGAACATAAAGGTGTCTCAGATGGCATAATAACCCCTCCTGGAGATGAAAGTTGGGCACTATTTTTCCTGCACTCAATGTATGATAGGCAATAGAAAGGTTAGAGTCATTATTGTATAATTGTGGCCACCCAAATGTCTCATGTCCACGGGAGTTGATAATTGTGGTGAGCGTTGTTGTCGGGGGTCGACTGAGGTAATCTACGACATGGTTAGTGCTACCCTTATTGTACTTGATATTCAAGTGGAATAGTTGTAGGTATGTGGGCCACTTCTAATGGTGGTCATTTTGTAATTTTCCTTTTGTCTACATGAATTGCAGAGGCCTATGATGAGTGTGGATGATTGTTTCCTTCCCCATAATGTAATGATTCCATTGTCGACATGCCTACACAATGAAGTACAACTCTTTGTCATAGGTGGGGTAACTTCGAACAACATTGGATAGAGTTCCACTATGATAGGCTACGGGATGCCCATGCTGAGTGAGGACTGCACCGATATCATAATATAAAACATATGTCTCAATATCAAATGGACATTGTAGGTCTGGAAAAATGAGGACTGGTGCTAAGCAGAGGAAAAATTTCAGATCCTCGAATGCTTTCTATTGGGGCTCGAACCACAAAAAATTGGCCTTTGTGACACCCTTGGTCACTTGGCTTAGGGCCCAAGTGATATGAGAGAATCCCAACACAAACCACCAATAGAAGTTAGCAAGGTCCAAGAAGCTGCATAGCTTGGTCATTTTTTTCGGGGCCAACCAATCGTTGATGACTTGGATCTTGGATGGATCCACATGTACATCTTGCACATCCATGATGTATCCTAAACATTGGATTCTTTGCATGCCAAAGGAAACCCTTTTACAAGTTGGAATATAACATGTGCTGCCACAGTGTGCCCAATACCTGTTGAATATGCTCCAAATGTTCCTCCCAAGTTTTGTTGAAGATGAAGATGTCATCCAAATATACAACCACAAAGGAGTTTGTTGGCACAGGGGAAGACCCGGGGTTCAACGCTTCAACGGTGCACCAACAAAACCCTAACTACCAACCCTTTCGGCAACACCTGTGAAGCAGATGAAGTCTCACCTGAGGAAGAGGCAGGGGGGGTTGCATGACTCAATTGTCTACAACCTAGATGGGACACAGATCTATGATCATAGTACTTAACATAGCACTTAGTAGTTAACATTCATTAGTATTTATCCCTTATTCACATCGCAATTAAAATCCTAATTACAGAGCAGCGCAACATTCAATAAGATATAACATATCCAAGCACTTAGCACCTAGAAATAGATCAGATCTAACATTCATCCACATCATCAAGCACCAAGCTACTATATCAGATGCATCTAACATTCATCCACATCATCAAGCACCAAGCTACTATATCAGATGCATCTAACATACATAAAGATGAAAACACTAAGCATAAATCACATCAATGACACAAAGCAACCATAACACATGATATATGTGGTTCACCCCCAACTTGGGGCTATGTCCACCAACTCTTCGTCTTATTTATTATATTTTGTCAATCTCCTTACATGCCCAAAGCATCAAAACCCACTCCGCATAGGACAGGAGATCTGTGTGCACCTTATCAGATCCTCCTTCCCCGAGTCAAGTCACAACACAAAGCCTCTTTACAGTCAATTTCACTTATCTCTGCAAGTTCTCAACACACAGTGTGGACAAAGCTAACTCAATCACATAGATCCAACTACTTACATGACTTGCACTCAACACAATATAGCACTTAGCACCACCTCCCCCTACTTACATCACCTAGCTTTTTATTTATACATTACAAAAGGGCCTAAGAATGGGTAAATGTTGGGCCCAAGATATGATCATTTTTATGACGGTTATTATACATTTTTGTCGCATGTACATATATGTTTTGCACGTTTTGAAGGAGCTTTTTGAAGAATTTTATGATAAAATGGTATAATCGGCATGAGGTACGTGTAATTCGTGTTTTATGATTAAATCAAGTTAATTCATCATGTTTTATGGTTTCCAAGAGTTAATTCATGTTTTTCTGCGGTTATAGGGCAAAACACACCATGTTTCCAGTTCCGGCACTTGATCCGGCACTCGTTCCAGCACTCGTTCTGGTACCCGATGTGACACTCGTTCCAGCACCCAGTATTGCACAAAAACGCAAGGCGAGTTGGCGGTTATGGTATTGGCAGCCAGTGATGGACAAATCGGGCACATGGGTTTTGTTTATCATCGCCCCCTCTAGCTACTAAGCTCAAGACAACTCAATTTTAGTTGTCCAAAGAGGACGATTATTGGCTTCCTCTGTTTTGTTAGTTATCGTCGCATTTATTGTAATTTTCTGAATTTAGAGGTGGTTCAACCCTCCTGTGGTTGACCACCTGAGTTATAAGATTATAAATACCGATAGGATAATCATTAGATTGTTAACCAAGTAGCATAAGCATTAGAATTGCCAGAAACTCGTTTTTACTCTGTTTTGACATTTCACATTGCTAGAATTGTGCCAGAACTGCGTTTTCATGTTTTCATGGTGAATTCAGCCTATTGAAGTTCGTGGTGTGCTTGTAGAAGGTAGCCACGACTTGTTGGGGGGCCACCAGTAGTCTGGTGACTGTATTTCTGTTGTTTATGCAATTTATTAATTTAACTACTCTTTCTTATTTCCTGTACATGTGTGTTTTTATCTAATTGATTAATTTGTTGTAGCTTAATTGTCTTGCTTTTATTTTGTAGGTTAGATGATGATATGTGTTAGCATGTATTAGTTTTTTAAATTACGAACAAACTTGCAAGTTTCTACACTAACCCCGTGTGCAGTTAGATGTTAGATCATACTTTCTTTTATGATTTTATAGTCTAGTTTAAAACAGATTTTTAATTAGTTAGAACAGAGTTTTAACTTGGGTTTCTTTGACAGGGATGTTGATGGATGGATAGATTTAATTCTCGTTCTTAGTTATAGTTTGCTTACTTCAGCTTTAGATAGATTTCATTTGCTTCGCTATTGGTTAATGTAATTGTCAATTTACTTCTTGATATCATAGTTTAATTTATGTTTTTAATTCATCATAGCTTGAATGATTAGAATAGACATAGTATAGTTTTCCTTTACGCAATTTCCTTTCATACATTAAAATGCAATTAAATTCCTTAGTTATATAATGATGATTTCATTATGATGTTAATGGTTTATACATGAATATGCAAGGTATTTAACATTACTTTTTTCATGGCTAAATTTTCGTTGGATTGTTTAGTACATACCTTTCATTTTGCCATTGAGATTAGTGTTGAGTTTATACCGTTGGAATTTTCCTTTGTTGTCAAGTGTCATCAAGATATCATCCATCACCACCGAAGGCATTCACACAACCACCAACATTACATTTGAGTGTTTCGTAGATTAAAGATAGTTTCTTGCTTTTGTAGATCAGAAAAGATAGTTTCTTGTTTTCATAGGTTAGAATATAGTTTTATTGTTGTTATAGGGTAGTTAGTCTTTTGCTTCCATAGATTTAAGAGCAGTTTTGTTTATTGTAAATTAAGCATTTAGTTGGTAGTACTCATTTCTTTAAATAAAATGAATTTCATCTCATGCATCAGAAATAGTTTTGCATCAAGCATTTAGTCCACTTGCCTCTTAGGGCTAGCTAGTTGTTCAATGAAAAGTCTTTGCTTACTTGTCCCTTCCCTTTAGTGGGATATATAGTTGTCTTTGCTTACTTGTCTTTTCTTTAGTAGGTTAGTTAAGTATCTTTTTCTTATATCCTATTTTCTTTAATATAGGTTAGATAGGTGCTTTTTCTTACTTGCATGTTAATTTCTTTCATGGGGTAGTTGCTCATTGAATGTAGGTTGGAAAGTTAAAAAGTAGTTTGCTTTCATCATTTGCCTAGTATGCTTAGTAGTTTACCTTTGTTTATTTGTCATGAACTAGTTTTTCTTTGAATAGGGTTTTACTTGATTTCTTAGGAACTATCCATCCATCCTTGGCCCAAAGGTTACTTAGGGTACCTAGTTTGAGTTGCTTAGTAGGGTTTACTCATTAGATAGGTTTTTCTTGAATAGATTAGTCTTAGATAGTTGCTTTCATTAATTATATTATACTCCTACGACCTTTTACCTTTGGCATATATTTTTTCTACAACTCTAAGTTTACTTACCTGGTGACAATTTAATTGAAGGTAGTTTAGTGTCTTTTTAGTACATATAAATCACCTAAAATTTTGGCGTCGTTGTCGGAGGAGTTGTCTCAGGTAAATGAGTGAGGATTTAGACCATTTCTAGACCTTAGCATTAGTTTGGTGGCAGAGAAACTTTAAGACGAGAGGTAGGAACTGCATATGTTATAGTAGGTTCCCCCGAACCCAATGGTGGTTTTTCTTTTTGTTTTTTATTTTTCCATGAATAGACCTAGGAATCAAATGGTATCTTTTCTTTTGTTTTTTTTCTTTCTTTCTTAGCAGATGACCCACAAAGACCCACAAGGTAGATACATTAAATCAAAATCATACCTTTCAACCATGGTTCCTTCCAATCTCTTTGGGAAAGGAACATTCCCTTATAAAATCCATTGGAGCCATTGAAAAGCAGGGAGCTAGCTCAGCCAACAGGAGCTAAAAATGAGGTCTCACGAGACCCCAACCCGCGGGGGAGCACTATAGAACAAGAGATTGAAGCATCAAACATAGTGGGACCAGAGGCAAGACCACTCGAGCCCTCCATAGAACCAAATAATATAGCTTTTACTTTTACACCACCACTAGGAAATCCTAATTTTGAAGATATCATAGACCATGAACAGGTGAATCTTTTGTTTGAGAGATAATTACATTGGTTGAGCTACCAATGTAATTATCTCTCAAATTGACATAGAAACTTTGTCACCAATAATCTCAATCGGCTCAAGTAGAGTCCCAGACATCCAATCAATGGGAAGACCTTTTCATCAAAGAGAAACTTTGTTCTTTTCAAAGATAAAACCTAGGTACTCTCTTTTGGAAACCAAATGGTAGTTTTTCTTTTTGTTTTTATTTTTCATGAATAGACCTAGGAATCAAATGGTATCTTTTTCTTTTTGTTTTTTCTTTCTTTCATGAATAGGCCTAGAGACCCACAAGGTAGATACATTAAATCAAAATCATACCTTTCAACCAAGGTTCCTTCCAATCTCTTTGGGGGAAGAAAGTTCCACTTATAAAATCCGTAGACCGATACCGAAAAACAGGAGCTAGCTCAACCCAAAGAGCTAAAATAGTCTCTGAGAAGACTAACACAGGGAGCACTATAGAACAAGAAATTGTAGCATCAAACATATTGGGACAAGAGGCAAGACCACTCGAGCCTTCCGCAGAACCAAATAATATAGCTTTTACTTTTACACCACCACTAGGAAATCCTAATTTTGAAGATATCATAGACCCTGAACAGGTGAATCTTTTGTTTGGTAGCTCAGCCAATGTAATTATCTCTCAAATTGACATAGAAACTTTGGCACCGATAATCTCAATCGGCTCGAGTAGAGTCCCAGACATCCAATCAGTAGGAAGACCTTTTCATCAAAGAGAAACTTTGTTCTCTTCAAAGATAAAACCACTTAGGCACTCTCTTTTTGGAAACCAAGCCAATATGGGTGATCAGGAGGACCATAACAATGTAAGACATGGGGAGGAAGAAGAAACTGGAAACCAAACCGAAACTACCTTCGGATTTCCGATTTTAGACACCACTCCAAATGTCAACATGAAAAATATTCCTCTCTCAGCACTGCCTACCTTTTATGGTAAAAACAGTGAATATCCAGACACCTTCCTATTTGAGTTTGACATCTTGTGCAGGAGCTACAACTATGTGCAAGATGCCCAGAAATTAAAACTCTTTCCTGCCACCCTCAAAGACTCTGCATTAAGATGGTTCATGGGGTTAAGATAATCCAGTATTAGGTCTTGGGAATCCATGAAAGACATCTTTCTTAAGAAGTACCAAGACTACTGCAAAACCAAAGAGTGTCATAATGACAGCTTTAAAGTCCAACAGTTAGAATACAAGACCCTTGAAGACTGTATGGAAAGATTTGGTTATATCTCCCAGAAGTCAAAATACCATGACCTCCCAGAGGATGCAGTTAGGGCCCTTTTCCTTAAGGGAATTTCAGAAGAATATTTAGATATTCTTAACCTAATGGCATCAGGTGATATTTCTCATAAACCATTTGCTAAAATATGTGATATGTGTAAAAAATACTCAAGGAGTAGAGCCAAAATAGGAAAGAATGTTCGGGACCCTTACAATAGAAGCTTAAAACCAGTTAGTTTAGGTGGTATTACAAGAGAAAAGATAGGGAACCTTCTAGAAAACTTCAAGACAGACATCCTAAGCATAATAGGTTCCTAGTTGGACACCCTAAAAATAGGAGGAGGAGAATGTAGCAATGAGCATATATTGCCCAAGATGCAAAAGGAAGCATTCCTCAAGGGAATGCCCATTAGATAACATTTCAGTTTGTGGCTTCTGTACAGAAGACCATTCAACTGAGAAATTTCCATCCTTTCTAGGTTTATTAGACATCTATAGGAGTGGAGATCCTGGGGAGTCTTCTTATGCACCTAGAAGTCCATGGAAGCCTAGGAATCAACCCACATACCTAGATCTACAACCCCAAGTTCCACCCTATTATCAACAACAACAACAGTGGAATTCACCAGGTTGGAAAAACTGGTCTACTCAGTACCAACATCCTTGGCTACAAGGATGGAAAGGAGGACACAATCTAGGAAACCCTCAAGCTCCACCTATTCCTATGTCCACCCATCCTTATCCTCAGTTCCCATCGAACACTCCACAACTTCTGCTAGGATTCGTTCCACCACCTTTACCTCCTATCCCACAACAACAACCCCTACAATATCAAAATGAAATCTCCCCGAGACCAACAATTTTTCCAGCACAGCCAATGTCAAACCCCAATAATAAGCCCCCTCAACCTCTTAACAATGTTGAGATGCAGGCCTTCTCGACATATGTCATTACTCCTGTTTCATTACATGTGGGCCTTAACTAAGATCAGGAAAAGCTCTAGATAGGCAGAGACCTTCAGTAGTCATCCAGGAAGAAGAAGAAGAAGAAACCACCCAACAACCCATGGATGACACTAGGTGGGAAGATGTTATTATCCTGAATAATCAAGAACCCAAGATTCCCCAAAATGAACCTTCGCAAATTACGAAGGTCCCTCCTTATCCAGACCGATTGGTAATCGAGAAACCTACCACCCAACTGGAATTTGACATTTTGAATGAGTTGAAAAATATTTGTGTCAATATTCCCCTGTTTCAAGCTATTAAAGACATTCCAATCTACGGTAAGGTAGTCAAAGAATTGTATATCAAGGATCCAGGTAGGAAGCAAAAGGACCCTCCTACAGTACACTTGGTAGGAGGACTCTCTGAATACATATCAGAGCAACCAAAGCTAGAAAAATATGGGAATCCAGGAAACCCCGTAGTGACCATAAACATTACTGAGGTCTCCATTGGAAACACTCTCATAGACCTAGGGGAAACCATCAATGTTATGACCACTACTACCTTGGAACAATTATAGTTACAGCCTCTTCTTCGGCCTACCCCAACCATTTTGGAATTAGCAAATAAAACTAGGGTTATACTTGAAGGGATTTTAGATAATGTCATGGTTACTTTAGCCTCATGGGAGTACCCCATAGATTTTCTTGTCATTTGTTCAAAGGATCCTACCAGAGGCCATCCCGTTATTTTTGGAAGACCTTGGCTAGCCACAACAAATGCATTTATTCGCTGTAGAGAAGGAGAAATGACCATCTCAAATGGTCTCTCTATCCAGAAGCTCACCATTTACCCTCCAGCTCAACCTATTATGGAGAATCTATGGTGGCTTGAATGTCCATACGAGAACAAAGACTGGGAAGAACCCGTATTGCCAAGTGACCATGCAAGGGAACTTCAAGAGCACACAACAGAAAATGTGCTAAACCAATTCATTTATGTGATTAGATGTGTGGATTTTCCACAGTCTTTTCCCCAATTTGAGTACATGTTTGGGGAATAATTTCAAGAAGAATTGGATCCATCCATTTTTTCTTCGACATCTTTTATTTTCGAAATAGATGAGTATGCCATGTCTTATACTATGCCCTATGAAATTAGTCGAGGGAAATTTTTACATATAAACTCTGGGCTAGATACAGACCAACATAAACAGTTAGTAGATATCCTTAAAGAACAAACAGGAGCATTTTCCTGGGAATACACTAACATGAAGGGTATACACCCTAACACATGCATCCATCACATATATACCCAGGGGGAAGTAACACTTGTTAGGCAACCCCAGAGAAGGATGAACCCAGCACTCAAAGACATAGTCAAGGAGGAGATTCAAAAGTTGTTAAATGTCAGATTTATCTATTCCATCTTCGACAGTAAGTGGGTATCCCCGCTTGTAGTGGTTCCAAAGAAATTGATCGAGAAATGGAGAATCTGTGTTGATTTCTGGGAACTCAACAAGGCCACTCTGAAAGACTGCTTTCCTCTTCCTTTAATTGACCAAGTTCTAGATACCTTGTCTGGAAAGAAGTACTTTTCCTTTCTAAATGGGTACAGTAGGTACAACCAGATTCTTATAGCACCCGAGGACCAAGACAAGACTACCTTTACCTATCCTTACGGAACCTATGCCTATAGGGTCTTACCATTTGGATTGTGTAATTCTCCTGCCACATTTCAACGAGCAGTATTAGGGATATTTGTCAATCTTATTCATGATTGTGTGGAGGTCTACATGGATGACTTCAAAGTCTATGGAAACACTTACCGGGAAGCTTTAGACAACTTAGAAAAATTCCTCATCATATGCCAGGAAATGAACCTATCTCTAAGTCATGAAAAATGCAAAATGTTGTTAATTGAAGGAGTGGTTCTAGGACATCATGTTTCATCTGAAGGAATAAAAGTCGATCCTGCAAATATTGAGGTAATTATTAGAATTCCACCCCCCAAGACTCAAAAAGAGGTGAGAATCTTTCTTGGACATGCCAGATATTGCCGGCAATTTATTGAAAATTTTACAAAGATATTTGCACCTATGTTTGGATTATTGATAAAATATGTTGATTTTGTTTGGAATGAGCATTTTCAAACTGCCTTTGAAACCCTGAAAGCCAAGTTGTCTGTGGCACCAGTTCTTAGAGGGCCCAATTGGACTCTCCCATTTCATATATCCACTGATGCCTCCGACACTCCAATTGGAGGGGTATTAGGGAAGAAAGAGGACCAGTAGTCCTATGCCATTTATTTTATAAGCAAGAACTTGTCCCTTGTTGAGTTGAACTACACAGCCACCGAGAAGGAATTATTGGCAGTTGTTCATGCTATTAACAAATTTCGTCATTACATTATAGGTTATGAATTATTTGTACACACTGACCATTCCGCCATTAGATTCCTCATGAATAAACCTATAACTAATGGTCGAGTGACTAGGTGGCTCTTTTTATTGCAAGAATTTAATATTACTATGCTTGACCGACCTGGAAAGGATAATGTAGTAGCTGATTTTCTTTCCTAAATAAACAACGAGGATGATGATATCCATGTAGATAATAGTTTCCCAGATGAGCACCTCTTTGCCCTCTCTGTCAATACCCCATGGTTTGTGGATATGGAAAAATATTTGGCCACTAGGAAGTTACCGTCTCATTTGTCACCTCATGAAAAGCGGAAAACTATTACACAGAGTGCTAATTACTCTTGGGTTGGTCATGATATTTTTCGCACAGGTTTTGATTTGATTATTCGTAGATGTTTTCGAGAGGACGAGGTACCTAAAATAATACGAAGTTGTCATGATGGACCATGTGGTGGCCATTTCTCTGAAAAATGTACAACATATAAGGTGTTACATTCAGGTTACTATTGGCCTATCATTTTCAAAGATGCTGCCAAGTATGTGAGAAGTTGTGATAGTTGCCAAAGGATACGTAGACCTACCTTATCTGACAAAATTCCTTTGCAGGCCCAAGTTATGATAGAACCCTTTGAAAAATGGGCCCTCAACTTTGTAGGACCAATTTCACCCATGTCCCGTAGGAAGAACTATATTTTGGTTTGTACAGACTATGTCACCAAATGGGTAGAGGAAAAATCCCTATTTAGGGCCACAAAGAATTCTGTTGTCGAATTCATCTATGAAGACATATTTACCCGCTTCGGTGTCCCTCGTGAAATTGTTACCAACCAAGGCACTCAATTCACTTCCAAGATGATGAAAGAGCCAACAGAGAAATATGGGATTAAACATTGTAAATCTTCTCCATACCACCCACAAGCCAATGGTCAGGTAGAATCCACAAACAAAGTTATGGAAGCCATCTTGACCAAGATTGTTCAGTTACATCACCGAGATTGGGCTGATAGGCTCCCAGAGGCTTTGTGGGCATACCGAACTACCTGGAGAAATACCACTGGGCATACCCCTTATGAGCTAGTGTACGGGAAACAAGTACTTTTACCAATAGAATTCCAAGTAAGGACCTTTCGTATTGCCACAGAATTAGGATTGAAACTRGATGAGGCTCAGAAGCAATGAGCCCTACAGTTGAATGAGTTGGATGAAATCAAGCAAGATGCCATCCAACGGACAATATTGGTCCAAAACCAAAGGAGCAAGTGGCATGACAAGTTTATTAAAAAGAAACACTTCCAGCCTGGTGATTGGGCCATGTTGTTTAATTCCGGGTTCAAAACCTTCAAAGGCAAACTTACCACCTGTTGGTTGGGCCCTTATGTGGTAGACACTGTATATGACAATGGAGCTGTAAAAATTAAAAAAATTGGCGATGGACAAGTCTGCTTTGTGGTAAATGGACACCGACTTAAATTTTATCATAAGCCCATTTCCAGAGAGGATTTTCTACAGAACATGTCAGCTGACATGGCATTGGCCTTAGTAGATGGGGAAGCCCCCCCTTATTCTTGAAAATCTTTTTTAAATATTTCCTACTGTATATATGTAAATAGTTTTTGTTAATAAGGCAATTCTAAGAGGTTTCTGTAAGTATTTATTTCACCATGAGTACACAATTTCAAGATATTTCTTCACAACATTGTTATACTTGAATTTTGTGTCTGCTAAAGCATCAAATGAATAGTGACTTAATGTAATTAGCCATGTTTTTGCAAAATTATCATTTTTAAGGCATTCTAAAGCAGTTTCTCTTGAAACTCTTCACCACTGTATAAGGAAGTGATATCATAACTATCAAGCCTAGAGGTCTCTCGTACAGTTTTTCCAAGAAACCTGAGTAAGTAAGTCAAGTGTCTTTATCAAAGAGTAATAGGGAGGTCTCATTAGCAGTTAGTCATGGAAACATCATAATAATTACAAAATAAGAAAGTGAGTTGAGCCTAGAGATACCTTTATGTTCTTTCTCGATGGTACCATCCACTACACACTAAATAGCTTGATTATATCATATCTTTAGATAGGCCACGTCCGCTTAAGTACCCCTTACATGAGGAAAACCACTAATAATATAACAAAAATTCATCCTCTAACATAAATACCATCCCAATTGAAAAGAAAAAAAAGAAAGAAAAGTTGTTTTCAAAGTTGTCCCCCCATCTTCTTGCATAATCAATCTTATATTAAAATCTTAAAAGATGGAGGACCAGTCTCTAAGGGTTTAAGAGGCTAACCTGTCGGGATACTGAACAGGTCTGCTGGCAGCGGGTACCAGCCTATGGTATGACTAGGTAAACCCACTGGAGTACTGAACAGGCTTGCTGGAAGCGGGGCATTCTACCTAGCGAGGATGGTAATCTGACAAAAATAAATAATAAATGTAAACTTGTCCTTATGTACAGAATTACTTGCAGACAAAGCTGACATGAAGTATGTGTGGTTAAGCTAAGGTTAATGAACTCCATACACTTTCCATTGGGAAATAACTTTAAGACTATCTTGAAACTCTCTTGCCTACCTCTTCTTATCTATATATAGGATCTCTT
>SNQJ01S0055427.1:21010-31331 GCA_010110895.2 Picea sitchensis
AGGAGATTTTTAAAGAATTTTATGATAAAATGGTATAATCGGCATGAGGTACGTGTAATTCGTGGTTTATGATTAAATCAAGTTTAATTCATCATGTTTTATGGTTTCCAAGAGTTCATTCATGTTTTTCTGCTGTTACAGAGAAAAACGCACCATGTTTCCAGTTCCGGCACTCGTTCCAACACTTGTTCCGGTACCCGATCCGGCACTTGTTCCAATACCCAGTATTGCACAAAAACGCAAGGCGAGTTGGCGATTATGGTATTGGCGGCCAGTGACAGACAAATCGGGCACATGGGTTTTGTTTATCATCACCCCCTCCAACTACTAAGCTCAAGACAACTCGATTTCAATTGTCCAAAGAGGGTGATTATTGGCTTCCTCCGTTTTGTTAGTTATGGCCGCATTTATTGTAATTTGTTGAATTTAGAGGTGGTTCGACCCTCCTGTGGTCGACCACCTGGGTTGTAAGCTTATAAATATCAATGGGATGGTCATTAGATTGTTAACCAAGTAGCATAAGCATTAGAATTTCCAGAAACTCGTTTTTACTCTGTTTTGACATTTCACATTGCCAGAATTGTTCCAAAACTGTGTTTTCATGGTGAATTCAGCCTGTTGAAGTTCGTGGTGTGCTTGTAGAAGGTAGCCACAACTTGTTGGGGGGACCACCAATAGTCTGGTGATTGTATTTCTGTTGTTTATGCAATTTATTAATTTAACTACTCTTTCTTATTTCCTGTACATGCGTGTTTTTATCTAATTGATTAATTTGTTGTAGCTTAATTGTCTTGCTTTTATTTTGTAGGTTAGATGATGATATGTGTTAGCATGTATTAGTTTTGTAGATTAGTAACAAACTTGCAAGTTTCTACACTAACCGTGTGTGCAGTTAGACGTTAGATCATTCTTTCTTTTATGATTTTATAGTCTAGTTTAAAACAGATTTTTAATTAGATAGAACAGAGTTTTAACTTGGGTTTCTTTGACAGGGATGTTGATGGATGGAGAGATTTAATTCCCATTCTTAGTTATAGTTTGCTTACTTCAGTTTTAGATAGATTTCATTTGCTTCATTATTGGTTAATGTAATTGTCAATTTACTTCTTGATATCACAGTTTAATTTATGTTTTTAATTCATCATAGCTTGAATGATTAGAATAGACATAACATAATTTAATTTCCTTTCATAGATTAAAATGCAATTAAATTCCTTAATTAGATAATGATGATCTCATTATGATGTTAATGGTTTATACATGAATATGCAAGGTATTTAACATTACTTTTGTCATGGCTAAATTTGTGTTGGATTGTTTAGTACATACCTTTCATTTTGCCATTGAGTTTAGTGTTGAGTTTATACCATTGGAATTGTCCTTTGTTGTCAAGTGTCATCGAGATATCATCCGTCACCACCGAAGGCATTCACACAACCACCAGCATTACATTTGAGTGTTTCATAGATTAAAGATAGTTTCTTGCTTTTGTAGATCAGAAAAGATAGTTTCTTTCTTTCATAGGTTAGAATATAGTTGTATTGTTGTTATAGGGTAGTTAGTCTTTTGCTTCCATAGATTTAAGAGCAGTTTTGTTTATTGTAAATTAGGCATTTAGTTGGTAGTCCTCATTGCTCTCAATAAAATGGATTCCATATCATGCATTAGAAATAGTTTTGCATCAAGCATTTAGTCCACTTGCCTCTTAGGCTAGCTAGTTGTTCAATGAGAAGTCTTTGCTTACTTGTCCCTTTGCTTTAGTAGGATAGATAGTTGTCTTTGCTTACTTGTCTTTTGCTTTAGTAGGTTAGTTAGGTGGTTTTGCTTAATTGTCTATTTGCTTTAATAGGTTAGATAGGTTCTTTTGCTTACTTGCATATTTAATTTATTTCATAGGGTAGTTGCTCATTGAATGTAGGTTGGCAAGTTAAAAGTAGTTTGCTTTCATCATTTGCTTAGTATGCTTAGTAGTTTACCTTTGCTTATTTTCATGAACTAGTTTGCTTTGAATAGAGTTTTTACTTGCTTTCTTAGGAACTATCCATCGGTCCTTGGCCCAAAAGTACTTAGGTTACCTAGTTTCAAGTTGCTTAGTAGGGTTTTCTCTTTAGATAGGTTTGCTTGAATAGATTAGTCTTAGATAGTTGCTTTCATTAATTAGATTATACTCCTACCAACCTTTTACCTTTGGCATATATTTTTCTACAACTCTAAGTTTACTTACCTCGGGTTGACAATTTAATTGAGGGTAGTTTAGTGTCTTTTTTAGTACATATAAATAACCTAACAGTAAACCCATGGGCCGACATCCCATACCTGTTACATAAACCCAAAACCCAAAATTCCGCAAAAGGCGGGGGAGATCCTGCGATCTCCGCTTCGCCTGGCGCTCTGTCTTCGATCAGCCTGTCGAAGTCCCAAAATTGGTCAAACATGACCAACATTTCCACAAAGCCTGGTCAAGGGCCAACATAGTTTTTGAATGGTTGTAATATATCATCCATCATCCACATGAATTTGTCCATGGCATTAGTCAAGCCAAAAGGCATGACCAACCACTCAAAGAGGCCTTATTTGGACTCAAAGGATGTCTTCCACACATCAGTTTGCTCAGTCGACACCTAGTGGTAACCTAACTTCAGATCAATTTACTGAAAAACTTGGCTCCCTTGAGTTGATCAATAAGATCATCAATCCATGGAATTGGGTACCAATTATTGAATGTGATCTTGTTCAGGGATCTATAATTAATACAAAGTTTTCATGTCCCATCCTTCTTCTGTACAAGAACAATTGGGATCCTTTAAGGTGAGGAGTTGAGTCTAATGTGGCCCTTCAGAATTATCTCTTGGATCTGGCATTTGATTTATTCATTCGCCACAATAGAATGCCTATATGCAAGGCCATTAGGAAAAGGGGCACCGGGTGTCAGATAAATTTGGTGCTTTACCTGATAGTACACATACACCCCAATAGGTGAGGCAAATGTTTCTTTGTACTCCTCGACTATTTCGTCCACATGTTTTTGTTGGGCTGAGAGACCCCGTGCAGAGGTTTTGACGGTTGCAACGACCTTCTTGTCACCTTTCGATCAAACCATACGGAGAAAAAATATCTTGGTCTGAGAAACAACCTTTCTGCACTACTTCGCGGAGATCAAAGAGACCACAATATTTGGGACTGCCTCCAGTACCCTGTAGAGTTGATCTCCCAAAGTAATAATGACACTACATGGCGTAGATTCATAAACAACATGAAGTTTCCACATATATGGTTTTATTAGAAAAACATCACAAAATTCAAGTGGGGAAACATCAGAAAATATCTCTTCTTTGAAGGGTTTTATAAGTAGTGCATGAGACATTGCTAGTTGACGCAGATATTTTGTCCCTGGTTGAACCAAACGATTGTGTATGGCTGAGGATGTTGTGTCATTGTCAAGTTCAATGTCTTGACAAACTCTAATGATATCAGGTTCTTCTGGCTACCGCTGTCAATAATGAAATGGAGTGGGGTTCCCTTCACCCACATCTGTGAGTGGAAAAGACACTCCCCTTCTTCATGCTCCTCTGGTTCCTCTGGATGGACTTTTTTGGTAGTTATGGTGACACTAGGTTTTGCATCAATGATCCATATTCCATTTTATGGCTCAGAATCAGATTATGGGTCATCATATGACCTTGGGGCCTTCGTCTCAGCCAACAATTACTGTTTGGAGTGACATTCATCAGTATTGTGCCAAGGGATTTTCTGGAACTCACACCATTTTTTAGTTTCCTTCTTCGACTTCCCATTACCCTTCTTTGTTGGTGGCTTGGGATGGTTATCCTGGGGTTTTCCATCTTTGATATTTCCTTTGTCCTAGGAGTTAGGTCCACCCTTACCATACTTTATCTATTTTGGATTTTCATATCTGAACTCCCGCGTGTTTTTCTTCTTGAATTTCTGCTCGATTTTGACAGCATATCGATAAGTGGCTCGCACTAACGAGATGTAAAGAAACTCTATTTTGGTTTGGATGTATCAGTGTAGATCCCCATGGTATTTTAAGACCATATGCCACTCAGTGTCTTTGATACCAAACTTGGTACGCAAGGTATGGAAAGTATTTGTGAACTCCGACATCATTTGGCCCCTCTCTTGGTGCAATGTGGTCCATCTCATCTAGTGGTCATCATAACTTCCAATAGGGTAATATTCTTCCATGAGGGAATCAACAAAATCCTCCCAAGTGGGTCATGTTATCCCCTAGCCTAGGGATAACTAAGAATATCACGTCTCGAGGCCCACAGGTCCTACATATGGGGTACCAAGAGGTATATGACTTGAGCATGGCCCCAAAGGGCCCCTCTTTTCTTTAGTGCAATCCATTTATCACCAGAAAAAGTATCCATCCCACCAGCCTAGTCCTGAAGTAGTGATGGGTCTTGCTCCATGAGGTAATTAGTCTGGTTATCATGGTATGTATCACTCTAATTTTTGAAGCACTTGATTATGTTGTATTGAATCCCTCTTCATTTCATGACGTTTGCTTGGAAATTATGCTATTTTCCTTGTTTATACTTGGAAGGGTAACACGATTCCCTAGTAAGTTGGTTTCCCTTTAGGATGGGTTGCCACTGGGTGGGTCTATGAAAATTCATCGTCTGTTCCCTCCATACTTACCACTTTCCATATTTATTCCTTCCATATCCCCTATCCTTGTTTGGGCATTGGGATTGGCTACGCTAGGAAGGGTTGTACATTACCTTGTGGGCAGAAGGGGCTAAAGACCCATAGGATAAAAGTAGTTGGGAAGATTTAAAATCCAATGTTGAAACCTTTGAGATGCTTCACCTAGGGATCCTCGAGAAAGCAGTGAAAATATTCTCAGTAAGAAAAGGGAACCCATAAGATAAATAAACACTAAAGGTACTAGTTGATGGATAGGAGGTCTCAGCAAGAGCCGGCCTATTATGACCATGGGCATGTAACGATATGACACTACCACCTATCTGGTCACCAAACCAGGGTAATGGCTCTTGGTGGCATAGCCAAGAGAAAGGGGGTCTCATCATGAGCCARCCTTCTCATTTCTGTGAAATGTTTGTGGATAAAGTTGTCACCTATGGTCATCAAGMCAGGATAGTGGCCCTCAAGTATTCCCTTGAAGCAAAAAAGAAAAATATCAAAAAAAATAAAGCTAAGAATAAAATACAGTGAGTGGGATAGGAAACAATTGAGTTTATGACAAGGTGAAAATCGCCCTCTACAAAGGCACCCACAAGTAAGACTTTATATTTCCCTATTATTACATGCACCCCATGCCACCTCATACACTTACATGACTTGGATTAGATCCCATCTGGGAAAGACCCAAAACTTAAGGGAGGTTATCCCAATAGGAAACCCTGAGACCTTCTCCAAACCTAACTTGTCAAATTGCATAATCCCTTTGAGCATTTGTCTAGGTTAAGGGGGCTTTGATGCACATTTTTGGGTAATTTAATTATTGGATGTGATTTACATGCTATGATCTCTGTGACTTATGAACCCATGGAGGGCATACTTGTTGTTGATGCAGGATCTTTCTCGATGGATAGGTACACATGAGGGAATGATTAGCCCAGACCTTCATGCGGGCTTAAATCCCACACATGGATGTTGCAACCCCAGCAACAGGTAAGAAGAAACTGAATATTTGCACCAGGAAAAAGAAGGACATTGCCTTTGGAGGCACCCTGGCAGACCTAGAACCAAGGGGACCTTTCTTTTCCACATGGACCTTGGCCCTTAAGGGCCCTAGACGTCACCATCATGAACCTAGAAGTCATTAAGAGTTAGGGTTTTCATTTTGGGGGCAGTTATGAGACTAGTGGCACGTGTGGGGATCATCGGGGGCTCTAGAGGCCAAGCGCCCTACATTTTAGGCTCAACATTCCACCTTTAGGCCTCAACGTCACCCTAGAAGGGCATGATGTCACCCTTGGAGATGTCTTTAGATGCTAATTATTTTTTATTATGTCAAAATTGGATTTTATTCTAAATTGTTCAAGTCGGACTTAATTTTGACCTAAAATTAATTAAAGGTCAAAGTTTTGTATAAATAAACAAAAAGGACTCTCATTTTAACATCACAACTTCTCATACAAGAGAAGAGGTCTGAAATTTTCTCCCTAGTGAGGGATATTGGCTGAAATTGTGAGGCACACTCTTGTATAAGGCTAATTTTTGCAACTTGGAATTTTTTATGGTGATCTTGCATGGTATTTTCATGATTATTCTTGGTGCAAGTAAGCAAAATCTGCATTTTTTGTCATCTATTGAATGGTTTGTGTATTGTTTTATTTTCTCATACAAGATTATGAAATTGCATGGCATACTTAATGCTTGAAGTAACGAACTTAAATTGCTACTTTCTTACTTTCTATTTGCCAAGATTTTCATTGAATTGATCTAGTGACCAGTGAAACCCTAGATCCCTAAATTTCTAACACTCTAAGGATTTCAACTTAATTATCTTTGCATAAGTTTTACTCCATAAGAATCCTAAGGAGAGCAAGGTGTTAGTGCCTAGAATTTCCTATACCCTAGCATCTTGTCTCTTGAGGTCAATGCATAGGGGGACTTAAGTTAATACTTCTCCTATGAATTTTCCCTCGTATAATTTTGTGCATTATCAAATTGATTTGTAGCCTTAGAAGAATCCATCCACTTTGACTCCAAAATCCCTAGAAGTCACTAGTTCCTTCCTCTCTCTTGTTCAATCTTTGATTAAACACTCACACACTCTTCTCCTAAGCTTTTACTAACTATCTCTAACCATAGTTTATCCTAGATCACTAACTTATTTGTTGTTGTTATAAATGTTTGCTACAACCATCTAATTGCAAAAAAAATTATGCATAGTCAATATTAATTGCTAACTAAACATTTCAGAAATTTCTTATGAAAATTTAGTATCATACTACATAGTCAATGCTATCTTTTCATTGTCTTTTCAATCTTTTCTGAGGAGTATTTTTTGCAATTGTTACATTTTATCAATTGTTGTTGTAAACTTATTAATTGTTGCAATTTTATATCAACTAGCACTTATTTTCACTTTACATTGTCTATTGAGGTATTATTATCATATATGTACTTGGAATTATTGTAAATGCATTATATATTGTCTTGTTCCGGGAAGGTACATTAAGCACTTCATTAGCCTCATATTTCAGACGCATAATTAGTGACTTTGGTAACCAACAATAGGGTGGAATATATCTTGACCATAACCCTAATTTTTCATCCCTTTAGGTTACCGGGGACGCCTCCCCTAGGGTAGACCCTCCCTATCCCTAAAAAGTGGGGATTTCCTATTAAGGTGACAGTGATAGGATATCATGTTTGTTACACCAATATCCCTTACGTGCCTTGGGATTTGAGCAAGTATATATTATGTGATAACAGGTCCTGGCCCAAAAATTCCATACTCATCCTCGGGATGTTTCTCACAATAAGTCTCCCAACAATATCTCACATGGGGAAGGGCCTTAAGGAGTACAAAGGTGATTTTTTTACCATTGGAAAAATTGTGGACGGATAAATAACCATCTAGAAAATTTAACCATTTTTCCAATTCGTTGACATCTATCTGGAATTCAAATAAAGAAATAGCAAAGTTAACTTGTACCTTAAATGGCATTGCACCTCTGAAATGATTTCTTTTTTAAGGTGCCTTCGTTGTTTCCGGCATCCGTCAAAGGATCTGGGTGAAACTATCCGTCATCTTGTTCCTCTGTCACACGAGGGCTTCCTCAATCAACAATTTGAAAAGATCTCATGTCCCATCATCCCTCTTTTCTTCTGCAATGGGAGGTCACTTGGGTGTGAAAGAGTGGTTTTCCTTAAGAGATACAATTTCGAGACACAACTCTCTATATCCTAACCTCGTTGGGGACATGCATTGAAGAAAACAAGGAGAAGACCACTCTGATACCACTGATCCAAATTATTTTAGGAACGATATGAAGGTAGATATAAAACAAAGATTTAAAAAAGAATTATACAAAGATATGCACATAAAACAATAATATAGTAAAGCACGGATTCTATTAATAACTGTCTGAAATACTAAACACTGTAAAATGAAAAAGCACACAAGCTAGCTAGAATGGTGGTAGCTTATCTCTGAGAAGAGATGTGTCGGCTATGCTCATTTGCAAGAAGATGGTTATAATGAGGCTCCAAAGGAATTTTTAACATAAAGCATAAATGAGAAAACCATAGACATCCAAAACCCTAACCCTAGGATATGAAGCGCTAAAATCCATGTGGGCCCTGATGGGGTAAGTTCGTACATCAGCTTCTCGGGTTCATAACGTTTACGATTTCCATTTTAGGCTCACAATAGCATGTTGAAAAGGTCTATCCGAGGACTAAATTTTTTTCCGTCACACTTTGACTGCATCTATAGTGTGACTATGGTGGGCCCAAAAAACACTATTTAGGGTCTCAAAACAACCTCGAAAGTTTTGGACTCGGAAAGCTAGAAAAAAACTGCCAAAATGGAAATTGGGCTTTGAGAAAGTAGAATAGGCGGGTGGTCATTGATATCCACCTAGATCATTTTCTTGGTTTGAAAATAAATCGAAACATAAACTTATTTATGAAATAATTCTAAGTAATAATTCAAATGCCTAACTAGCCATCCATGTGGTACGATAATCGAAATGATGTTTTTTTTTATCCTCCCTAATTAAAATAGATGAGATAATTAATCTTGAAAGAATGAACTATAAAGAATAGGTCTCCAACTTTACAAAGTGCAAGAAATTAAACATTGAACCCCCAAAAAGGAAGGGGGATGAGGGCCACCCTTAACCTAGGAGAAAAGTAGATCAACACGGGTTTATGAACAACTTGTGCACTGACCAATGCTAACATCGTAGAACTTTAAAGGAGTTACATTGCTAATGGTGCACCTTAGCACAATTGTTTCTATGAAAGTCGCATAGAGCTTGAAAAACGACGTAAAATAGAGAATTTGGTGATTTTCGAAGTGTTGAGGGCCTAAATGACCAAAGTGGTTGTCCAAAAAAACCAGTTGGATGATGTGCACAAATAGAGAGGTGAGAAATATGGTACTAGCCTCTTATAAAGGGAGAATTGAAGTTTAGAACCGTAGTGGAGTCACCATATGTTTCATATTTAATAGACCATCGGTGTGCACAAATAAAATTCCAAATGTCATCCTAGGCAATTAGTGACACAACAATTTTCTTAATAGTTGAGCATGCATAAAAAACAAGTGTAAACATATGCATAAAGAGTAATATACAAAGAAGAATTACCAACACAAGGAATTGTTACCAATCACTTGGATCTTCGATTGAGAACATTGCAGAGGCAATGAAAGTACAAATGATCTCTCTCCTTCCTCCTTGGGAGGGCTCTTTTCCTTCCCAAACACAAACTCTCGTATTCTCTTTGGTACGAGTGATGATATGAAAAAATGAATTGAGCTCTCGAGTGGAAATATTATCAATTCCTTTAATAACTCAAGCTATGGATTTATGAATGGAATTAGATTGGTTCACAATTATGCAACATAACTCTACACCATTTTTCTGTGTGTTTAATGCATAACCCAAACTCCATTAAATAATGTATTCTCATCCTTTAATCTAACTTGTTTTAAATGTGAATGTGGATCATATAAGTGGTGGAGTAGTCCCCAAGTTAGGTTAAATTGAATTTGTAGGGTCAAGTATGTGACCGATGGGACATGAGCACAAGCAACCCATAAATGTGCCTTCTCCGTTCAATAAATTGAACCATTGCACGGATGGCGCGAACCTTAATTCGGCCAATTGATCTAATGCACTATCAACATGAATCCTTTTATGTAAATTGTAAGGTAGCTAGAGAGGTAGTGGAGGGGCCTAGAGGGCCTATAGTGATAATAGTGGAGGTCATTCAATGTAAGGTGGACTAGGTCCACTATATTATTAAATAAGGCCCACTATGGTAGTTAGATAAAATAAATGGGTAATTAGTTATGATAAATGTAAGAGGACTTCTTAGAAGGTTCTACTTCTAGAAGATTCCACCTCTAGAATGTTCTTAGGTGATGGTAGCACTATATAAAGGGGTTCAAGAAATGTAATGAGACATGAAGAGAATTATTGTATTTGGAGCGGTAGTTCAATAGGAGGATTCCCCCTCGAAGAGGCAAGTGAACAGGAGAGGATCCCTTCCATAATAGGATCCATTGTATGGTGTTGCCCTACCTCAAGGGTTTGGTAATAATAAAGTGTGGTTTCTTCTATATTGCTTTGTGGATCTATTGTGTATT
>SNQJ01S0055427.1:32173-65624 GCA_010110895.2 Picea sitchensis
CCAATGATTATTACCAGTGTCCATCCTGCATATTCTACAATGGTATTATTCCTTTCAGATTCTGCTACAACCCTTTTCCACTATGTGGATGGATATTCTTATTTGGATCCACATGATAGGTGTCAGTCTTTGGAGCATCATTTTGAGTTGGTTATTGGGTTCCAAAATCTTCCACAGGGAGTTCACATGAGCACTTGGACATGGGACCCGGGCTTATAATGGTGGTTGGACTACTTCAACATGGTGGCTTTCCTTTCTACATGGGACCTTGGTTCTCCTGTCTTCTTTAGCATTATGGTCCACAATTATCCATGGGACCCTGGTATATGGTTGTACATCAAGCGTTGAGGACAACGCTTTCATAAGGGGGATGGAATGTAAGGTATCTAGAGAGGTAGTGGGAGGACCCAGAGGGCCCATAGTGATAATAGTGGAGGTCAGTCAATGTAAGGTGGACTAGGTCCACTATATTATTACATAAGGCCCACTATGGTAGTTAGATATAATAAATGGGCAATTAGATATAATAAATGTAAGAGGACTTCTTAGAAGGTTCTACTTCTAGAAGATTTCTCCTCTAGAATGTTCTTAGGTGATGGTAGCACTATATAAAGGGGTTCAAGCAATGTAATGAGATATGAAGAGAATTATTGTATTGTGAGTTGTAGCTTAATAGGAGTATGCCCCCTCGAAGAGGCAAGTGAACAGGAGAGGATCCCTTCCATAATAGGATCCATTGTATGGTGTTGCCCTACCTCAAGGGTTTCGTAATAATAAAGTGTGTTTTCTTCTATATTTCTTTGTGGATCTATTGTGTATTCAGTATTTGTGGTGATTATATTTGTACATCTAGTATAGGTACTTAACACCTTCCCACCAACAACACCATTTTTTGTGTGGTGGAAATGAAAAACTTCATTCCTCCAGGGCATACAGATTGGTTCAAAAACCCAATTTCTACCCTAGATGCTTTTGAAGAGGAAAATATGGCCAATGTTTCTCCCACCCTCAAGGTGGACATTTCCATCAAACCTGGCATCATGGAGGAACTCACCCTTGGTGTTGCATGTTCCACTGAAGAAGTCCTTGCTTACAAATCTCCTTTTCAAGAATATCATGACATTTTTTCTTGGTCATATACTGACATGCCTGATCTTGACTCTGTCATTGTCAAACATAGAATTGATACATGGCCCAATATTGCACGAGCTAGTAAAAAACAATGACCCTTGCATCCTTCCAAAGCATCGACTATCAAAGCCGAAATAGAAAAATTAAGTATTGTTAGGTTCATTTACCCCATTCCATACACCTCATGGATATCCAACCCCATCCTCATTAACAAAAAATAGGACACCATATGAGTCTGCACCGACTTCAAACACCTCGATCAAGTGTGTCCCAAAAACAACTTCCCAACTCCTCTTACTGATCAGGTCATCGATGCATGTGTCGACCATGAAGCATTTCCATTCATGGATGGATTTTCTAGCTACAACCAGATTCAAATCCACCATGTTGATTAGTATAAGACATAATTCACTAGCCCTTGGGCTACCTTCACATATCGTGTCATGACCTTCAGAATAAAAAAATGTTGGAGCCACCTTTCAATCCACAATGGCTTATTTCTTTCATAACTTGTCCATATTATTCTCACATACTTGAGCGATCTCACAACTTGCTCCAAGAAATGGTCCCAACACCTCGAGGATATAGAATCATCTTCCAACGATGTCGTCAATACAATATTCATCTAAACCCCCTCAAGTGCATTTTTTGTGTCACTGTAGGGTGACTACTCAGATTCATAGTATCCCAACAGGGCATCATCATGGACCCCCTCAAATTCCAAGCCACCAGTGCCATCCCCCCTCCAAAAAACTTGTGCCAACTACAAATCCTTCAAGGCAAAGCTAACTTATTGTGTTTCTTTGTCCCTGATTACACATCTTTCTCTCATGACTTCTTACACCTAAAACACATCCCATTTCAATGGGACCAACAAGCTCAAAAATATTTTGAGGCATTAAAAGAAACCATGTCTCAAGCCTCTTTGATTAGTCCCCCCAACATTTACAAAGACTACATAATGTACCTTTCTTCCTCAAAAGTATCAGTTGTAGGAGTCCTCGTCCAGCAAGGTAAATATGGGCATGAGCATGTCATTTATTATATTATTAAAAACCTTTTATGGCCATCTCTTAATTACAACCATGAAGAAAAACTTGCCCTAGTCATGGTCCTGGAAGTCCAGAATATACGCCACTACATTTTTCTCCAAACCACCAAAGTAGTTGCAAACTCAAACCCCATGCAATACTTACTTAGTTGGTATCAGATCAATGGGAAATTTTTTAGGTAGATCGTGATTCTATAGGAGTATGATTTAGAKTTCACCACTCCTAAGAGAAATAAATCACTTGCTCTTGAAAAATTCATTACCGATTTACCTTCTATCACCTCTGACACTCTAGTCAACCAGAGTTTCCTCGATGAATATTTATTCATCGTCTCCTCCGATGACGCATGATGGTGACATCCTCATTTACTTTCGCACTCAAAAATTTGGCCCACATATCTCTTAGGATTATCGTTGTCGGATTTACCACCAATCCCCATGATATCTCCTCCTTRGATAGGTCCTCTATCATCGAGGAGTGGATATTATTCTCCATAGGTGCCTCACCCTAGATGAGGCAGAATGGGTCTTAAATGATTTCCATAACGATGCTTATGGTGGACACCTCTCGGGTATGGAAACCACCCAGAAAGTCATTAGGGCCAAGTAATTCTGGCCCACCCTCTTTCATGACTATATTCATGGAGTCAAGAGATGCACTAAGTGCCAAGTCTATATGCATAAATTGTGTGCTCCATCAGCACTTTTACACCTAATCATTGAAGTATGCCCCTTTTTCAAGTGTGGCATTGACTTCATGACATGCACCCTCCTTCTAACAATGGCCACAAGTACATTTTCATGGAAGTTGACTATTTCACCAAATTGGTCGAAGTCATGCCTATCTTCAATAATACAGCAGACACCATTGCCCACTTCTTTTTAAACCATGTCATTTCTCGCTTTGGAGTTCCCTTACAGATAGTCTTGAACCATGGAAAACATTTTGAAAACCAATAATTTGCAAAGTGTTGAGTTGTGAAAAAGGTACAAATATCATCCTGATTTCCATGGTTTGTGATGAAATCTTGATTGACTTTTTCTGTTAATTAGGAATAATTAGGATAGAAAATGATTAAAATGTCTTCTAGAAATATTATTGAGTAATGTTAGATAAATTCTAATATTCGGTTGGAATTGTTTTATTTTAGCACAGGAATGGATAAATATTGTCAAACCCGAGATAGTTAAGGAGATTTTGAAGATACGAAGACTGTTGAAGATTGAAGACATGAGGCACAAAGCAGTTTGGAGGAAGATTAATTCTATATTTTGTAAACCTTATAAATAGTAAAATCAATCCTGAGGATCTCTCGATCCTCAGGAATGCTTAATTTACCCATATCATTGTAATATATAGAGGGTAATGAATGAGAGAAGAAGGGGAAGAATTATTTCTAAACATTCAGAACTCGAAATTTCTCTGCGCAATTTTTTTTTGTAGATATTGTACCAGTTATGGAATTAATAGAAGCTTTGAGAATTTTCATCGTTTTTTCATACTGAGTTTATAGAAGAAATGCTTTTGAAGACCAAGGGCCCAATCTGAAGGAGTTATTGTCTCAATCTGTAATTATATCAGTTTTACTTATGTTATGTGAATTAAACCTCTTTTGCAATAGTTAAGATAAATGCATGAGTCTGTTAATGATTTTATGATGTTTGCTTACAGAAGATAGGCGTTTCAATTGAATGTTATCGATTGTTGTTCCGGTTTCCATTGCTATAGTTTATTGCTTGACAGTTCCTCTCATTATTATATGCTTTGTTCCTTTCGCTTAAATTAGCATTTGATGTTCCTTTCTCTTAAATTAGCATTTGTTGTTCCTTTCGCTTAAATTAGTAATTGTTGTTCCTTTCAGTTAAATTAGTATTTGTTGTTCCTTTCGGTTAGATTACATTTGTTTCTCCTTTCAGTTAGATTACAATTGGTGTTCCTTTCGGTTAAGTACAGTCGTTGTTCCTTTTAATAGATATAGTAATTCGCTACTTCTTTTCAATAGGTTAAATGATCGCCAATAGATCGGTTTATCAAGCTTTTCATGAATTCAATTATTGTCTCTTAATTAGATAAATTTAGCAATTCAATTAATGCCTTTAAATTCACAGCATGTTGTAGATCAGATTTCAAAACTATTAAGATCTTAGTTTCATAGTTTTAACGAATGTGTGAGGAACTTGATTTTTGATAAACTCGGGTTTACTTTAACTACACGATTTTAGCCTCTACAGCTATTTGCATAGACTTTGCTGACATTCTTGATATAAAAAGACGAATCCTCAGGTTGATAAATTAATGTTATCTAAGGGTGTTTTTAGGACATCTCTAGAGCCCAACATTTTGGCGTCGCTTCTGGGGAGAGTGTCAAAGATAGCATAGGTTGTGTCTCTGGAGGATGAGGTATTGAAGACGGAAGGTAAGAACCTACACAGGCAACAAGTAAAATGCTTGTGCCAACGCCTACCTCCAGCTGATGTATATAGGTCACTTAGGTACTTAGAATTTTGTGTGAAGTGTGCATGACTAAGAAGAAGGAACCTGAAAAACCAAAACCCCCACCAAAAACTACAAAATCCCAGGGCCCGGTGGCCCCTGGAAGAAGCACTTTCATAGACGAAATCATCCGAAAAGTTGAAACTCAAGCTACGGTTGGACCCACGAGAGGTTCTACCTGAATCCCCCAGGAAAAAAATTCACCAACTACATCCCATGCTGAGGTTCATAGTAGAACTGAAGGGACTGAACAAAGTTTTCAAAATACAGATTTTCCACCTCTCATCCCTTTAGACGTGGGGAAATCTTGTAATCTAGAGGAAGGAGAAGGGGAGACCAATGGGGTTTCTATGGAAAACCCATCACCACCACCTGATCATGGATATCATGTGATAGGATAAGGTATACCTGAAATCCTAGATAGAGGTAGTACAATTAAATTCCCTAGGGGATCAAGTAACCAATCACCTCAAATAGAACACCCAGGCCAAGAAATTCCTAAATATTATTGGCATATTTTCAACCAAATGGTGCAACCAAATCAACCACGAGCCCAGACCTCCACTTTGGAGTACCCAATAGTCAATCTGGTTGCTAATTCCCCCATGAAATCAATCCCATTACAAAATCTACCAACCTTTCATGGATTAATTTTAGAAGACCCTGATGTGTTCTTATTTGAATTTGATGTCATGTGTAGGGGATATGGATACACCTTTGAACCCCAGAAACTGAAGTTGTTCCCTTCTACCTTAAAAGGAGTAGCTTTACATTGGTTTATGGGATTAGGAGGGGGGACTATAAACTCATGGGATGAAATGAAACAAGCCTTCTTAACGAAATATCAAGATTATTGTAGAACCAGAGATCTAAAAGATGAAATTTTTCAAATGACTGCAAAGGAAAACAAGACATTAGAAGAATATGTTGAAAGGTTTCAATACAATCTACAAAGATATCCTTATGTCACATTACCAGGTGAGGTACTCAAAGCCACCTTGATAAAAGGAATGAAGGACGAATGGGTAGAAACACGGAATTCAATGGGAAGGGGTGATATTTATCAAGAAACTTATGATAACATTGTCCAACTGTGCATCAGGTGCTAGCGTGGAAGTACACGGACCAGATCCGGGATGCGGGCTCCCCTCACCAAAAGTAGCAATATTACCAGTGGGGGTGTTACCCGAGCAGAAGTCGGTAATCTCTTAGAAAATTTCAAAACTGACATTATGAGCACTTTGACTACACAATTGGATGTCTTATAGGATAAATAGAAACAGGCATACGTAGAACAGTCCTTGGCCATATTTTTCCACCGATGCAGAAAGAAACATGGTTTGAGGGAATGTCCTTTGGATGTGGTTCGGGTGTGTGCTATATTTGCTAAAGACCACACAATAGATCAATGCTCATCTCTCTCGGGATTAAAAATTTTCTTCAAAGAGGCAAAAGAGGAAACAAAAATAGTATATTTGATAGCCCAACATCGCCAATAGCGGGCTTGTCCCCAAGGTACACTACAAGATCCTTCCTCTTTCTTTTCTGGGAAGTATAATCAACAGCAAAATTCTGGAAACACATGGCAGGGTCAATCATTTTCTAACCCCACCTGGCAGTCCCAGCAATATCCATTTGTAAATCCTACTTGGCCAAGTCAACCAACTGCAAATCCCCCTTGGCCAACTCAACCAACTACAAATCCTACCTGGCCTAACTCACAATACCCTACCTCATCTTGGTCGAATCCAAGTAATAACCCCTATCCTTCACAGTGGTCCAACACGTCTGCCCAAACCCCCAATTGGAACCCAAATTGGTAGCGCCCCATGGGAATCACCAATAAACCCATGGGGATGACCCCTCAAACTCAATCCACTTTGCAAGATCCACTGCAACTACCCTAGAATCCTCAACTGCAATTGCGCCCTCAATTACCAGCTCAACCCCACCCAAATACCAATATTAGACCAGCCCAGCTTGTGCAATGAACTCCGGTTGAGGTTAGGGCGCATAATTTCTCCCGAAGGGAGTAACATTCACCAAGAGCAGGAGAATGAAAATAATGTACAACCAGCAATAACACCTTCGACTGTGGTCATAACGGAAGTAATAGAGCAGGAAGGAAACGCAGTCGAGCAATGGAATCTCGATGAGGATGTAACTCCTCCTCCTTCGTTCCCTAAAATACTTATGATAGAAAAACTAGTCGTGTATCCTAACTTTGACATCATAGGGGAATTAAGTAATCTTTATGTTAATATCCCACTCCTACAGGCTCTGCAAGACATCCCAATTTATGAAAAGACAATTAAGGAATTATGTGGGAAGAATCCTATCAGGAAAGTTAAGAATTCATCATCAACTGTTCACGTGGTAGGTGCCTTGTTTGATATCATCCTAGGAAGACAGGAACTGGTCAAATATGCAGACCCAGGGAATCCCATAGTAATAGTTCAGATAGAGGGTTGTTCTTTTCCAAATACAATAGTGGATTTGGGGGCAGCCTTTAATATATTGACCATCGAAACTTGCAACATCCTATGTTTCACTTCCTTCAAACCCACTCCAATTATGTTACAATTGGTTGATCGATCAGTGGTCAAACCAGTTGGTAAATTATAGGATATAGAAATTTCAGTCGACTCTTGGGAGTATCCAACTGGTTTCCCCATTATCAACCCAAGAAGTGGACTTGATGGACATCCATTAATACTAGGGAGACCATGGCTCACAACAGCAAATGCATATATAGGATTTCACACGGGCAACATGACCATTTCTATAGAAGGTGCTACAAAGAATCTCATCATGTATCCTCCAGCTAAACCAAGCCCATCCATTATACATCAGTAGTTGCCACCACCTAGATATATAGAAAAATATCAATGATCCCCTCTCACACAGGAAGAATCTCTAGGACTCAAGAATCAACTAGAAGACGATGTGATCAGTAGCTTCATTAATAGCCCAGTTATTGTAAGTAACTCGACATGCTAAATGATAAAGGTTTTGTTAGATAATGAGGCACAGGGAGATCCACTGGAAGAATTGATGGAACAATAGATCCTCACTACCACTATTCATAACACCAAACCAGTTGAGATTGCACCAGAGAGGGTTCTGAATATTAATTCTAATATAAACCAGCAACAACAACACAAGAATTCAGATCCTTTCTAAGTATTAGCAGGATTTTGCCTGGGAGTATTCTGACATGAAGGGCATTGATCTGCAACTCTACACACATCATATTTATATTGAAAAAGATGCTTGACCCATCTGACAACCCCAAATAAGATTGGATCCTCACCTTAGGGACATCGTTAAAGAAGAATTACAGAAACTGCTAGATGTAGATTTTATATATCCTATTTCGGACAGTCAGTGGGTCTCCCCACTAGTGATCATTCCCAAAAAGAATGGGAAATGGAGAATCTATGTAGGCTACAGAGAAATCAACAAGAATACCCAGAAGGACCACTTCCCCCTACCTTTTATCAATCAAGTCCTTGATACTTTAGCAGGGAAGAAGTTTTTCTCATTCCTAGATGGTTTCAGTGGCTATAATCAGATCCAGATTGCCTCGGAAGATCAAGATAAGACTACATTCACATGTCCCTGGGGTACCTTTGCATACAGAATATTTCCTTTGGATTATGTAATGCTCCGGCCACATTCCAGAGGGCCATTCTGAGCATATTTTATGATCTGATTAATGAAGGGCTTGAGGTTTACATGGACGATTTCACCCCTTATGGAAATGATTTTGATCAAGCTCTAAGCAATCTGGAGAAGGTACTGGCATGATGCATTGCTACCATATTATGTTTAAGGCATGAAAAATGTCATATAATGATGACTGAAGGTGTGGTACTAGGGAATTATATTTCTACAGATGGAATCAGGGTAGCCCCGACAAAAATTGAGGTAATCCTTAACCAGCCTACACCATGTACACAAACTGAGGTACGTAGTTTCCTTGGCGCTTCAAGATAATATCGCATATTCATTGAAAATTTTGCAAAGACTGTTGCACCTTTAAATGATTTAACTGGTAATGCATAATTTCAATAGTCTGATAAGTGTAATGTGGCATTCACGAGACTTAAAAGGTTGATTTCAACAACACCAGTGCTAAGAGGACCGAACTGGAAAATACCATTCCACATCTCGACTGATGCATCATATATCGGCATAGGCGTTTTCCTTGGACAGGAAGAAGACAAGAAACCTTATGCTATCTATTTTATTAGCAAAAGTCTTACTCCCGCTGAATTAAATTATACAGTAACAGAAAAAGAATTTTTAGCCATTATACATGCTATTAATAAATTTTGTCACTATATAACAGGTTATCCGGTTATTTTGTACACTGATCATTCTGCTATTAGATCTTTAGCTAATAAACCTATTACTAATGGACGAGTTACTCGGTGGTTATTACTATTGCAGGAATTCGACATCACCATCAAGGATTGACCCGAAAGAGAGAATCTTGTTGCAGACTTCCTGTCTCGCGTACCCAAAATAGATGACTCTTTGACAATTGAAGACCAATTTCCAAACGAACATTTGTTTGTTTTCAATACTAAGCCACCTTGGTATGATGATGTGGAAAATTATTTGGCAGCTGGGAAACTACCATCACACCTATCATCAAGGGAAATAAAATTGATCGTCCAACGCAGTGCACGATTCACCTGGATTGGTGGATATCTTTTCCACACAGAGGTTGATCTCCAAATCCGAAGATGTGTGAGAGATGACGAAATCTATGACATACTGAAGGTAGGTCATGATGATCCCTGCAGCAAACATTTTGTAGACCATAGGACTGGGCATAAGATCTTACAAATGGGTTATTTTTGGCTCTCAATATTTAAAGACTCAAAGAAATATGTCCAGGCCTGCGATAGTTATCAAATAATGGGTCAACCAGGCCAAGTTGATGAAATTCCCCTGCAAGCACAAGTAGTCACAGAACCCTTCAAGAGATGGGCACTGGACTTCATTGGCCCATTCAACCCAAAGTTAAATCAGAAGGCCTCTATATTAGTGGAGAAAGACTACATGACCAAATGGGTAGAGGCAGAGGCATTGTCAAATGCAACAGAGAAAGTAGTCATTAAATTTATTTTCAAATTGTTTGTATGCTATGGATTACCCAAAGACGTAATCACTGACGGAGGGTCTCAATTTACATATCATAGAATCACAACGACCTTGAAAAATTATCATATTACACACATAGTTACTTCTCCATACCACCCACAGGAAAACGGTCAAGTAGAAAGCACCAATAAAGTGTTGGAGGCAATTTTGACAAAAACAGTCTCAACAAACCATCAGATTTGGGAAACTGAGCTTCCAAATGCATTATGGGCTTATCGTACAACGTGGCGTAACACCACTAGTTACTCTCCTTATCATTTAGTCTATGGTAAAGAACCTATCTTTCCAATTGTGTTTGAGATCAAAACTCTAAGGATGGCCCACGAGATTGGACTGGATCTTACAGAGGCACATAAATAGTGCCTACAGCAGCTCAATGAGTTGGATGAATCACACATGTCTGCCTTGGAGCGCACAGTTGTTATTCATCAACAGAGAGATAACTGGCATGATAAACTTATCAAGAAGAAACCATTCCAAAAAAGTGATTGGGCGCTTCTCTATGATTCCAGATTTCAGGATTTTCCTGGAAAATTTCAGGATTTTCCTGGAAAATTTCAGGATTTTCCTAGGACCATATGAAATCAATGAAGTTCACAATAATGGCACTATCACTTTAATTACCATCGATGGGTCTGGTTCTCCTTTTCTGGTAAATGGACATTGGCTACGACTCTACCATCAGTCGCCTTCAAAAGAATCCTTCTGCCAAGAAGTAAGTAAGGACCCTACTTTTCATATTCTAGCTGGTTGGGAAGGTAACCCAGCAGCTTCAACTTCATAAATGATGATTTTTATCAGCACTGTACATATTGTATATAGATTTCTTTACAACATTTGATTGAGTTTTTAATTTTTAATTTTTTTAGAGAAGTCACTTGAGAGAATAAGAACTAGAAAAGATGATTATAATGAATATAATTAGCACTCTTTTATGTTCCTTGCTCCTACCTCACTTCGTAAAAATCATCGAATATAAACCTTGTTTTCACAAAATATGAATATGTCATGTTCCGCAACAAAAATCAGGAAACTATAATAAAAGACTAAAGCTAACAAACCATCCAGTGCTATGATTATCGAATAAACCTACCCATAAATATTGAATGAATTAGTTGATGACTAATCAATCCTAGATTCACTAAAACAGAAATGTCTGCGAGAGGTTTACAATCACTTAAAAGGTCAAAATTTTATGTTGTCGTCCATTCGAATGGAACAACTTTCATTCTCTTCGTGCGATTGTTTTTCCCTTTCCGAGAAGTTTTCGTTCATTCGAACGAAACAGTTGTCGTTCCCTTTGTGCGATTGGTGTTCCCTTTGCATACAATTGTTGTTAATTTGAATGTAACGATTTTTGTTCCTTTTGTTACGTTGTTGCTCCCTTTATAAATGCATGTTGTTCTTTTTTTGGATATCGATGTTCATTCGAAAGGAACAGTTGTTGTTCCTTCTACGTTTTATTGCTGCTCCTTTTTCTCAAAAGTCACGATTCTTTGTGAACAACTCATACCATTATTATGTCATTCATCCCTCTGACTATAACCTTCACCAATTCATTTTCATCAGCACTAGTTCTGATTTTTCATTTTGTGTGGATCATTTAACATACTTTAGCGAACTATTTTTGGATTAATTTCTCTGAATCATCTTTAAAATTGTTCACAATTCATCAACCACCATAATTCATTTATTTCCCCTATATATCCACATATACTTGAATGACAACTACTTTCATATCATAATAAGGAATCTTAAACACATTCTTACTTGGCATTCTTACACTTCTTATGCCATCCCTCACTCTTAAGGAGTAGATGAGCCTGCCTTGATAGAGCCTAAAAAAAAACACTCATCAAAATAAAATAAAGTTTTTTCCACAAAGAATAGGGGGTCTCATCATGAGCCAACCTACCACGATCATCAGATAATAACATAAGTGGCATTCCCACTATGGATACCACACCAGGGAAATGGCCTTTGAATTTTTTTTCATCAAAGGACAAGAGGTCTCGTCACGAGTCGACTTGTTCACTTTGGTTATGATCTAGTGAGTGGAATTATCACCATCTGGCTACCAAACTAGGATAATGGTCTTCTTGGAAAAGACAATTCAAACTATTTATTAAGGATACAAGCTCATATATGGGTTAAAAGGAAACCCTGTCGAGGCTATGAATGCCTACTGGCAACAGTGGCTCTGCGTGTGGTATCGAAGTTTATCTTAAATACGCCAAGTTTTAGTGTGTTCTTATATTTCCTTTCTAAAACAATGGGGCTATCATTCCGGTTATATCCAATAAACAAGGTAAAGTAACAACATTATGATATGTGGAATATTTCTAAAACATGTGAACAAATTTAAAATTATTTTGAATATTTTTCCTCAAGCGGTTCTAACATAATTTGAATTTCCCACACAAAATGATGATGGCTCATAATTACTGCTAAAAGTGCTTTTTGAAAATTATTGATGATTGTCTTTCCAGAAGTGGTGGTGGCATAGTAATTACACCTCACCACAATTATCTGCCATTATTACACTCATACTTTTGACGGTCGAGGTCAACCTTTCCATTTATGGGGGGAAGATACTTGACACATTCATTGATAGATTACAATGAGTGCAGTAAATGAGGAAAATTCATGATTTTTATATACACAGTGTTGTTCTATATTTTCTATTTTCTGTTTCAAAAGTTGGTTGAGTTAAGCTGCATCAAGGAATGATCATCGTCCTCACTTGCACACATAAAATATGGTTGGTCAAAGTGTGCGCTGGGAACCAACATTACTACAGGTAACTAAGCAGGCAAAAGAAGTCTTACATTGGTTGGGATGGACAGATTACTTAAACCAGTTGCAAGGATATGACACAACCATCACGCTCGAATTCTTCCAACACTTGCAGGGAGGGGTCTCCATGGTTAAAGATATATGAATTCTAGTCATGGAGGAAATCATAGCAGAGGTTACAGGCCTCTCTAACATAGGCATACAATGGACTGGAAAATATACAGTGCTCAAAGAAGTTGTAGAATCTTTCGCAGATACTAGAGAGGAACTTGACAAAAAGGGAAAGAGACTTAACCCCAACACTCTCAGCGAGCCATGGAAAGAAATGGCAGGTGCAATATAGAGGTATATCACCTGCGACAGAAGGTACGATGTGATCCGCCCACGCCACCTCAAACTGTTAGAAGCTCTCAAACAACAGTTAGTAATCAATTTACCATTTTTTCTAAATGCCATGTTACATGAGGTTTCTATAAGAGCACATAAGGCCAAGGATCTTGTTACTATCATTAGCCACCATGGATTAGTGAAACTGATAGTAAATAAGGCCCTGAGTCAAACTCAAATAACTTGGGGTGATCTTATCGAGGCCAATAGGCCTCACAACTGGAACAACCTGAATTGCATAATGAAAACCCACCACAGGGAATTGAGATAGCATGGGAAGGGGCAGACATCACCCAAATGGAAGTTCCATTACCCCGACCATAAATTGAGACAGCACGGGGAGATACCACCCAAATAGAAGCTCCGTTACCTCAGCCTGAAATTGAGGTAAAACCCGTCCAATTGGCAGAGACTCAGATCTCACAGGCAAAGACATCAAGGAAAAAGAGGAAAAGGATGAGTGATGTCCCTAAAATATCCACTGAGAAGAAAAGAAGAAGAAAAGGGATAGAAAAACCTGGAGAAACCCAGGAAATGTTACAGACAGAGAAGCCCTCATGGGAAAATATTCAGGAAATTGAACAGACAGAACAAACCCCACAAGGAAATATTCAAAAAAATACCCAGCCATCACTAGAACACCTTACCGAGCATATTTTTAAAAATTATGAAGTAGAAATGGCCCAAGTATTAGGGAACTTAGGGATATCAGTCAATAAATACACAAGTAGGTCTGAAGCACCAATTTCATCCCCAAACCCTATTGTGGACCTCCCTGACACAAAAATTCCATTCCCTAAAGATGAAGAATGGGAAAAACCTCACAATAAGGTAAATAGCCCTATAGAGCAGGCTAAGCACATAGAGGGGAAAGAGGAACAGTTGTTGACTGCTCCAGATGAGGGATACCCTGACATTTCACAAAAACAAAAAATAGTGGGCAAAGGCCACTGCAGAATAAAAAAGTTAAAAAAAGAAAAAAAGTTGTTGAGAAGAAGGGTTAAAAGGATTAGAGTATTAAAGCAGAAAGTTGGCAAACTCAAGGAAATAATTAAAGAATTGAGAAAACAATTGGAACTAGCTGACAAGGCCCATGAAAGAAAGAATACCAAAAGGMCTAGAACCCAAGGAAGGAACCCACTTCCTAGGAGAATAGTCCATACAAGTTCTATAGGGACATAGAYAGAGTTTCATATCCCTGAAGAGACAACAGAAATGGAACMTCAAACTGAGATTCCAGCAGCAGAGAAAGTAGCAGTTCAAAATGAAGAAGTGACTCCTTTGGAGGAACATGAAGTGGAACCTCAAATAGGGGCTCCAGTAGCAGAAGAGACATCTGCCCAACCTGAGGAAATGATTCCTACAAATATCCTTCCACCCCTAGAGACAATTGATGCAGATTCCCAAACAGATTCCCCAACCACAGAAGATGCAGTTGTTCAGACTGAGGGAGTATTTCAGTCTCCAGAAYAGAGTGCCATCATTGATAGATTGGAAACAGATTTGGTGCAAACCCAAAAGACCTTAACACAGTGTATAAATGAGATGGTCACTATGGAAGAATATCAAAATGTTGTTAAACAACTTAAGACTATGTCAACAACAGAAAAYGAAATGTTTGTTGAGCTTACTAGAGCCCAAGGGAAAATAAAGAAAGTCCAAAACCAATTAGAAAAATCTTTAGAGAAAAACAAAGAGATTTGTGATGTCTACACTGATGCAATAGATTGCAGGGATCCTACCACCAATTATACATTGTTTTTATTAGAACGTTATTTGTTGTTGAGGGTGAAATCCATTAGAGCAGGTAAACCAATTAAATTCACCAGTGTCTCCAAGTTTGTTTCATGTTTTAGAGAGCAAGAAGAGAAAGTGCAATACTTTCTATGTGAGATTTACCTCCATAACTTCATCTTGGAAGATAACAAGAAAGAGAACCCTAGTCCTTTTATTGGGGACATACAGTTCCAATCCTTTTTTTCCTTCACCAAAAACCAAATTAGATGGGAAAAATCACATAAGACCTTCCTGAAAAGGGAGACTGGGTTAGATCTCTAGATCAGAGGGGAACCTCCAAAATCCTTCTCAGCCATCATGCAACAGAGGACATTTATGAAGAGGGAAGGTGTGGTAGATTATTTGGCCCCTATCCACCGACAAGTTACACGTTCAAGCATGGAATATTTTAGGGAACTTAAAGAAGAAGCGCTTGCTACTTCCAAACTAAGATGGGATGCCTCCTCCAATGAAGTCAAGAGCAGGGAACCCTTTGGTTTCAAAAAAAAAATTGCAGCTACCTTTAGAGTGGAAAGGTACACCAAAATGATCCAAGAGGAAGAACCTGCCTGGATTGGGTGAATATATAGTCCTCCTATCATTTGGTTTCCCACAAAAGGTTATCAGAAAGATTATCAAATTAATAGGAAAAGGGAAGAAGCTTCTTTTGGAGAGCTCAAACGCAAGAATGGGTTCAGGGAACCTGGTGAACCAACCTCTGCTCCTTACAGCATTATTGCTTTACATGTAAGAACTTCGCTTGCATGAGGACATGCAAGAAGGTAAGTTGGGGGGTATGTTGAGTTGTGAAAAAGGTACAAATATCCTCCTTATTTATATGGTTCGTGACGAAATATTGATTGACTTTTTCTGTTAATTAGGAATAATTAGGATACAAAATGATTAAAATGTCTTCAAGAAATATTATTTAGTAATGTTAGATAAATTATAATATTCGGTTGGAATTGTTTGATTTTAGCGCAGGAATGGATAAATATTGTCAAACCCAATATAGTTAAGGATATTTTGAAGATACGAAGATTGTTGAAAATTGAAGACATGAGACGCAAAGCAGTTTGGAGGAAGATTGATTCCATATTTTGTAAACCTTATAAATAGTAAAATCAATCCTGAGGATCTCTCGATCCTCGGGAATGCTTAATTTACCCATATCATTGTAATATATAGAGGGTAATGAATGAGAGAAGAAGGGGAAGAATTATTTCTAAACATTTAGAACTCGAAATTTCTCTGCTCAAGCAGTTTTTGTAGATATTGTACCAGTTATGGAATTAATAGAAACTTTGAGTGTTTTCATCATTTTTGCATATTGAGTTTCTAGTAGCAGTGCTTCGGATAACCAAGGGCCTAGTCTAAAGGAGTTATTGTCTCAATCTGTAATTATATCAGTTTTACTTATGTTCTGTGAATTAAATCTCTTTTGCAATAGTTAAGATAAATGCATGAGTGTGTTAATGATTTTATGATGTTTTCTTACAGAAGATAGGTGTTTCAATTGAATGTTATCGACTGTTGTTCTAGTTTCCATTATTGTAGTTTACTTCTTAACAATTCCTCTCATTATTATACATGTTGTTCCTTTCGCTTAAATTAGCATTTGTTGTTGCTTTCACTTAAATTGGTAATTGTTGTTCCTTTCGGTTAAATTAGTATTCGTTGTTCCTTTCGGTTAGATTACATTTGTTGCTCCTTTATGTTAGATTACAATTGTTGTTCCTTTCGGTTAAGTGCAGTCATTGTTCCTTTTCATAGATATAGTAATTCGGTACTTCTTTTCAACAGGTTAAATGATCGCCAATAGATCAGTTTATCAAGCTTTTCATGAATTCAATTATTGTCTCTTAATTATATCAATTCAGCAATTCAATTAATGCCTTTAAATTCACAGCATGTTGTAGATTAGATTTCAAATCTGTTAAGGTCTTAGTTTCAGAGTTTTAACGAATGTGTGAGGAACTTGATTGTTGATAAACTCAGATTTACTTTAACTACACAATTGTAGCCTCTACAGCGATCTACATAGACTTTGCTAACATTCTTGAGATAAAAAGACGAATCCTCGGGTTGATAAATTAATGTTATCTAAGGTTGTTTTTAGGACATCTTTAGATCCCAACACAGACTTATCCTTTGATTTAGGATTTACTCATGAGTTTGTTTCACCATACTGCCCCCAGTCCAATGGACAAGTAGGAACTATTAATTCCCAACATTACATTATCGACCTGGGCTCGTAAGCTTCGATGTGCAAGCACATGAAATGCAGGATTGGAGCCTAGTCTATCCTAATCTAAAGCCAGCGACAATATGAACAAATTGAGAAAAGTAAAACAAACTGCAGGAAATACACTAAGGATTCATCACTGGGACATAGGAATAACTTAGTGCTATGAAGGATTATATCACAGTCTTGCATGCACTCGAGTGATGTTCGTGTGATTAATCATGAGTAGCTTACTTAAGTTTCTTGTCCTTCAATGGATTCCAGTAGTGATTAAAAATATAATCAAATGGCTAAAAACTACGTAATAGGAAATGAGATCTAAACTCAAACTTTGTCCTCAATCAAATGCATCGATCATAGGAGGGAAATGAAGGAAAACAGGAATTGAAATGGAAAAAAAAAGGCAAAATAAAATAACAAAATGCTTATGCAATGGAAAGAAATAACAAATTTGCAGAAAGAACTGAATGTGAAATTATAGAAATATTAAAAAATGAACACTCCTTGTAATCAAAATCTTGAATGTAACATATAAAATTTCATAATGAATATGTAAAAGAAAAGAACACCTCTACAATGGACTCAGAGATCTAAATTTATGAGGCACACAAATGCAATCTTGGATTGATGTTCATTTAGTTATGGCACTTGAGAGATTTCAACCAAACAAGGAATGATATCAAATCATGAAGGACATAAGAAACAAGTGGAAAGGTGTTCTATAGTAAGAATAATAAGAAGCAAAACACACATAGATTTGTGAATAATAAATGCACTTTAAAATATATGTTTGTGTGTTTTAATATATACATGTAAATGCAAATGTTCAAACAAATACTAAATCTTTGTTTTAATATGTTTTGACACAGTTGAAAGGAAGGTGTAATGAATGGATTGGGATGCATATTTGAAAGGGCAATTTGATCAATGAAGAAAATCAATTAAAAGGGAATTCAATTGTAGATGGGTAGATAGTGGAATAGGCATGAATATATTTGGTTTAAAATAATGTGTTGGCTGAAAAAGAGACATCAGAAACATAATACTCTTTATGAGGATTGAATGTGGGAATGTGTGGGTTTATGAAAGCGACTAAAGGTAGTTTGAGAGCTATTTGGAAAGTGTATTCCTGTAGCAATTTTAGCAACAAAGAATTAGTAGAGTGATCGGATAAGAAAAGACAAAATTAAAGCAATGTGTGAAGCAATTGAATTGTTGGTCAAGTAGTCATTAAATTCAAAGACAAAGTAGCATGAAAACTCATAAATTGAAAGCATATAGAAAGAGAATGAACTAAATCAAATGAAATGTACCAATGCCTTGAGTGAGAGGGTGTTGATTTGATTTTTATATATTACGAATCGATTTTGCAAAATACAAATTAATTGCAGAATGCAAACACACAATATATGAATTTCAAACTAAATAATAATGCAAGAAGAAAAAAAACTAAATGTAATGCTAATATACAAAGAAAATAAAATATAGCAACACTTACCACTCTGAGGAGACCTTCCTAGGAGGTTAGTGCTGCTAAAAATACTCAGATCAAGCTGGAAGGATGCTCAATGTAGCAGCAAAAATCAATTCTTCATTAAGATCGAAAACTTTGTTTTTACATGGATATCAAGTCCTTAAAGCTTTCTCCCAAGAATTAATCTCTTATTTACAAAACCTTCATGAAAATAATGGATACCCTTCTCATCCCTATAAGGCTCTTATTTATACATAAAAATCACTGAAGAGAGGATGGGATTGAATCCTAATGCTCAGATTTCAAATTTTACATTTTTAGGAAAAAATCTAAAAAATCTGGGTTTTATTGCAATTTAGGCAGATTCAATTTAGAGATCCACCCATATCTTCCAAACTAATTCAAATGTTTAAAAATTTCTCGCACTTTACTCAATTTTCCCATTCTAGACAAAACCCATATCATAGAATTTCTAGATCTAATACCATCTGCACGAAAATCAAGGCACAAGTTGGCAGTTTGAGATTTTTACTAATTTTTGCAGAATCATTCCCCCTGAGATAGAATTACATGCATGTGAGCTGGTCGAATTCTAATACACTTGTTCACATGTTAGAGTATTGTTGGAAGATTGGTTGTTGTCATTGATGTCAACCCTAGTCGCGAGGGTTTTGGACCATAAAGACTGATGAAGGTGGCTGGACATGAAGGAAAATGCACATCACCGAGATACAACACCCATGGATGGATAGTATACATCATGTTGTTTCTAGTGGTATGTGTGCGTCACATGGATCCCTCATGGTTGAGGATAAATAGAAATTTCCCAAGAAGATGACAAAGTGAATTGAAGAAGAGTACATGTAGATACGAAGATAATTAAAAGAAAAGAATTACAAAATAAAAGAAGAGGTGTCGGGGTCATCCCTAATGTTAAAGGAAGTGACATAAATGGTATAAATAAACATCATTATACATTCATTTGATACAAGTCGAATTTGAGGAAATAAGAAGAAAAGTATTATCTCAAGGGGAGGGATGAAGTCTTTTGGTGATGTTTTCTAAGACATATCAAAATTTGTTGGTAAAGTTTAGCTCTTGATTCACTATAATTATGGAGATACACTTGTGGAAGATAGGGTTTGTGACAGTCTTGAAGCTAGTCAATAAGCAATTTCTAGGTAAAAACAATCATAACTTCTTCATCGAGAATCAAATGAATTGGGACAAATTTCATTGCGGAAAGAGTATGGACTTTAGTTTCTTGTGTCACGGTTCAATTTGATGTTAATTATTGAAATGTGGGGGCATTCACAGTACAGTTCACTCTCCTGGAATAGACTAGAGATTGAATAAAAATGTCTCTCATTCTTTCTATAACCTCTTTTGGGGAGGGTTCAAGAATTAAAACTTGGAGGATTTCCAAAGAATACATTGAGTAATATTATCTGAGGATCGATTACTCAGGGTAGTGCAAAAGTGAAGAGTCTCGAGAGCATTATCGGGGTTCTATGCTGATGATTGGTTGATGGTGATTTAATGTAAAGTTTTATTATCTCATATATATTCTTGGGTGGAAGGGAAGGAGACAGATGGAGATTTCAACTCTCTCTTGATATTGGAGGATTGTATATTCCTACTTGTGGGACACTTTTCCCTTTACATTTGAAGTTGTAGCTACCTTTGGAGTCATTACTTCCCTTAGTTAATAACTATTAGTTATTTCTCATATATTGTGCATGGTATTGTGGTGTAATATTGGTGTAACTCTTATACTATTGTTCATGCTCATTGGATATATTTGAATGGTTTAGTATAAGTTGAAAAAGGTTTAAATTGTACTTGATACCGATTCTGCCTCTCAATATCAACAATTGGTATGGTATTGTTGCCTTCAGAGCAGTTTAACCACTAGAAGGAAAATCTGAGAAGAGATAGATGACCATGGCACATTTCAAATGGGATTCAAGCATTTGATGGAAGAAATTATGCATACTAAGAGTGATAGAGTGAAAATTTACCTAATGGATTTGGGAGTAGACATTTGGTACTTCGTTGTAAATGGCTATGTAATCCCAAATGATGCTCCGGCCGATCCAAATGAAGAATCTTATGAGTTGTAAATTCAAAAAGCAGGACATGTTATTCTAGTAGAATTGGCACCAACCATTGCTATCAAAGTTATGGGATGCACGACCTTTGCTAAAGAAGGTATGGGACAAACTCAAGAATATCTGAAGGTGATCCACAAGTTAAGCAGGTCAAGCTTCATTCATGTTCAAATTTTCAAAGACATAGAGCAGAATTTTTTGAAGATGAATGAAAAGGAAGTATTTCAACCTATCTTCTTAGAGTTGATGAAGTTGTTAATGCTATCAAAGCAATAGGTGAAGAGCTTGATGAATCATTGAGTTGTATAAAAAGTGTTGATATCACTTCTTGAAGTATGATGCTAAGGTCTCCATACATTGAAGAAACAGGGACTTGACCAAAATGACAATGGATGAGATTACATGGGACTCTTATGGCAAATGAAATGAGCAGTGCAGAACTGATCAGATAAACAATGAAGCAGCCTTTAAAACCATAAAAAGAGACAAAAGAAAGGGATAACGACCTTGATGAAGAAATGAAAATTTAGTAAGAAGGTTCTAGAATGGAAGTGGAAGATACAAGGTAAGTCTCCTCTCAAATGCTTTAATTGTGGTAGAATAGGACATATTGTTGAAAACTATTACTATAAAAGAGAAGTCTCAACAACAATAAAAGAGCTTCTACTCAAGGATGATGACATCTCAGTTAAGTGATGAAAGAACTAAAGATGAGGAGAAGTCCTCTTCATAACTTAAGAAACCTAGAGTTATGATCATAATAATTCTAAGAAGAAGAAATCATTTGTGAAGAAGAGAATTAGGATAGAAGGAAAACCAACGCTGATTTTGGGGATACAAAGAAAATGTAGAGAGTAAACAAGAAGATGAGAATATTGAAAAGTTGAAGCATGTTGAAGCTGAAAATGTAGCTTAGAAACACAAACATAATACTAAAGATGAATTGAGTGGTTGTATTGAAGAAGAGAATTACAAGCTTGAGAAGACCATTAATAGCTTGAAGGAACAATTAGAATATTATGTGAAACTGAAAGCTGAATTGGATCACACAAAAGGGGGCTACTATTGACAACAAAAGAGTTGAAGAAGTTCGAAAAAAGCGAAAAATTAGATGAGATCCTTGGGAGTCAAAGATCTCCAAAAAGCGACAAGACAATACTAGGATACAATGATAGTTTTGAAGATAACAAAACAAGAGAATGGAGTTGAAAATGATAGAGCAGCACTTCAGAACAAGTTGAACAAAAAGATAGAAAACTAGAATTGAGAAGGAATGAGACATCAAGGAGAAGATCCTCTCCCATCATGTATGAAAGCAATCATTATGAAGGAAACTACTGGAAGAATCATCGTGAACAGGATGGACCACTGACATAAAGATCACTGCAGCCCAATTATCAAAATTTATTTCTTGGACATTGTTATACTTGTGGAAATTTTGGACTAAGGCAATCAATTGTAGAATCAATGAAAGAAAAAAATACAAATAAAAAAAAAAAAAAAAAAAAAAAAAAAAAAAAAAAAAAAAAAAAAAAAAATTATAATCCATTTGAACCAGTAATGGATCAAAATATTGTATGTTACAAGTGCAATAATATTGGTCTATTGAGATTACTTGAGAGATCAAGGAAGATAATCATATGCCAAATGTTGTAGTTGGTATGCAGACATTTGACATGGAAAAGGAAAGAAATTCCACCTGATAGAAAATTGTCCGAATAACATTAATTAAACTAAAGAATGCAAGAAGAAGATGAATGGTTCATAGATAGTGGGTGCTCATCTCATATGACGGAGATCAAAACAAATTTGTCATCTTGAGAAAAGGGTGGAAATGTTGCATTTGGAGTGATATCTACCAAAACACTTGGAAAGGAGGCTGTTAAGTATTGTCAGCAAAATATGTGATCAGGATACACTCTGCTACGTTTGACTCCGAAAATGTAAAATGGAAAATAACTCAGGAAGATTGGTTTTAATTGCAAACAAGAAGACGAACAACATATACATCCTAGACATGAGAGAAGTGAGAAGGCAGAGCCACACAAAAGGATTCCAAGGAAGAAAAAGTCCCAAAGACCAAAATAAGGATGAAGTATTATTGGAGTGCCACACATGTTTAGGGGGAGCAGCCCCAAAGAGAAGAAGGTTACCTTTTGCCATTAAACTCAAGGGGAGAAGCTATACCCTTACAAGTGATGTCCAGCAGGGGGAGAGAAAGTGGGATCATGATGATAGAGGGGAGCATGAGTGTTCCATCAATGACAAAGGGAGATTGTTGGAAGATTGGTTGTTGTCATTGATGTCGAAAAGCCCTAGTGGGTTTTGGGCGCAGAGATTGATGAAGATTATTTGGACATGGGGAAAATGTGCATCGCGGATGCAACACCCATGGATGAATGAGTATACATCATGTTGTTTTTGGTGGTTTGTGGCATGTCACATGGATCCTCATGGTTGAGGAGAAATGAATTTTTGAAGATGAAAAAGTGAATTGAAGAAGGAGGTACATGTAGGTCGAGATAATTAAAGAAAAGAATTACAAAATAAAGAAGTGTCAAGTCGGCCCCCTGAAAATGTTAAAATTGTTATAAATGGTATAAATAAACATCATTATACATTAATTTGATACAAGTTGAATTTAAGAGGAAATAAAGAAGAAAATAAGGTTGGATTTCAAGGGAGGATAGATTGCTGTGATGTGTTCTAGCCACATCAAGTTACCTATTGTAAAAATTCCAGCTCTTGATTAGCTATAATTATGGAATACTCTGTGGAAGATAGGGTTTGTGACCAGTCGAGAAGCTAGTCAATAAGCAGTGCAGGGTAAAACAGTCATAACTTCTTCATTGAGAATCAAATGAAGTGGGACAAATTTCATTGGAAAGAGTACGGACTTTGGTTTCTTGTGTGCAGTTCAGAATCGAGATGTTAGTGTGACAGAAGTGCATTGCAAGTTCACTCTGAATAGACCAAAATTGAATAAGAGTCTACCATTCTTTCTATAATAACCTCTTTTGGGGAGGAATTCAAAATTGAAAGTTGGAGGTTGAGGAGAATACATTGAGTAATATTATCTACAGGATCAGAGTACTCAGAATTGAAAAGAATTGCAAGAATTAAATCTCGGAAACATTATCGGAGTTCTATGTGATGATTGGTTGATTTAATGTAAAGTTTTATTATCTCTCATATATTCTTGGGTGAAGGAAGGGCAAGGATGGAGTTCAACTCTCTCTTATTGGAGGATTGTATATTCCTCTTGGAGGAGGTTTATCCCTCCCTTTACATTTGGAAGTTAGCTACCTTTGGAATTCATTACTTCCTTGAACAATAATTATTGATTATTTCTCATATAATTGTGCATGGTGTATTGTGGTGTATTAGATTGAAAACTCTTATATATTGTTCATTTCTCATTGGATATATTTGAATGGTTTAGGTATAAGTTGAGAAAAAGTTTTTAAATTGTACTTGATCTTACCCCCTCTAAATTATCAACAATTGCTTTGTAAAAAACCCATGTCCCAGATTTTCCTCTAGAATATTTCCAAAATTTCAAACTATATAGAAATTTTGAATGCACAGCGGGATCTTGGAAGTGGGATGGCTATATCTGCAGGATGAATGTAGAACCTTATGGTACAGAATGACTTGGAGTGTAATCTTGTATGACTTCTAGTGTGGGAACATATTGTTTGGACATGAAACACCGGTTAAAGCCATCATCAAACATATTGTTTGGACATAGAAGCATAAGATTAAACCATCATCAACAAAACTATTGTATAATCATCCTTTTAATCACTGAAAATATACAAAATTATGTATTAACCACATAGGATGAATAACAAGAGATAATGGAGTTTTATGGTGTAATTATGGATATAGTATCAGTGAAATGAGGGAAAAAGTTATTATGATGAATGCATTTATATGGCGGAAAATATGACAAAATTGGAGCCCGACACATGTCATGTCCCGCTTTGGCGTTCCCTTACAGTTAGTCTTGAACCATGGAAAACATTTTGAGAACCAATAATTTGCAGACTTATCCTCGCATTTAGGATTTACTCATGAGTTTTCTTCACCATACTTCCCTTATTCCAATGGATAGGTAGAGACCATCAACAAAGTTCTCAAAACCATGTTGTAGCGAACGATGAACAAACACAAAACCAATTGGCACCACATGTTATTTTCCACACTATGGGCATATCGTACAGTGGTCAAAAATGCCACTAGATCCATACCCTTCTATATCATCCATGACATCGAGGCGAAATTAACAATAGGGTGTGAGATCTCCACATAACGCACGATAGTTGAACTACTTCCTGACACCACCACTCTTGAGGAATGGCTCATTTCCTTAGAGACTCTTAAAGAAGACTAAAGGTCCTCCTTGAAAAACAACGAGGCTTCCAAAAAGTGCTCCAAATTCACCTTCAATCGCCATGTTAACCTTTGTTCCTTTAATGAGGGTGACTTAGTCATAGTCTACGATATCTCCCATGATTCCCTAGGCCATGGAAAGATAGAATCTCTTTGTCGTGGCCCTTTCATCATCAACAACTACTTTTCCAAGTGAGCATACATCATGCATACATACTTGCTCACCTTGAAGGCTATTTTCTCAAGGACCCTGTCAATGGGTTATACTTGAATAGGTTTTACCCATAACACTAGCCAAACTATTTTCATGGTTCTCTTCAATATACATGTTAGTTTCACTTTTGTATAGCTCGTGGTGTTTTTTTAAGTCTTCTTTCACATCTTAATCTCCTTTATATTTCTAATATTTTGTCCTTGCTTGCTCTATTAGATGAACCATTGAACAGTCTGCCACATTGGCTATGTTGATGGACTTGGAATCTCACTTTGGAATCTTGGTCCATTTACACCCCTACGCATACACTACGTCAATCAACTGGTATATGCCTAGGACTAGCTACCAACAACCAAGAAGAATATGTTTTTGTGATCGATCTTTTTGTCGATGTCGTTCACCTTCACATTCATCACCTCAATGTGTTCCTAGATTCCCAACTTGTCATCCTATAGTTAAAAAATTTCTATGATGTACATGATCCTTGTTTATTTATAAATTGCCTACAATTTAGACTTCTATCACGAAATTTTAAATCCATTGCATTCACACACATTCCTAGAAATCAAAACCAAGTTCTAGACCAAATTTCTATTGATATTCTATATTGGCATTTATCAAATTAAATCAATTGTTAAGCCCTAAACAGTGGCACATTACCCTTTAATTGGGGAATATTACATTAGTAATGTTATTTTATTTATTCTGGCTTGGGTCCATTAGTTGTAATTGTACCTCCTAGTCTCGTATATATACCAAGGAAACCTTTTCATTTGGAATCAACTTGTATTTGGAAGTTTATGTGGTGTATAAGGAGGTTTCCCCCTCGAATAGACTTATTATCTAGAATTATCTCTTTTTCAAGGTGTTGAGTACTTATTGTGAGGTTTTTCTATGCTATCTTGATATTTGGTTCTTAACATTTGGTATCAGAGCTCAAGGTCTTGGGGTTTCTCTACTACATCAGAGACACATTGGAATTTTCAATATAACTCTTTTTATATGATGTTTCATAAGAAACACCTTGGAGGATATTTAGTAGACAGATCAAGGTACGTTGGGTTCAAATTTTCTCTCCTGAGGTCTTATACTTTTGGAGATATAGCCTGTATAAGATAGGGTTCTCGAATCATTCCAAATTTAGTTATCATGGAATTTTCTCTATGAAATTTTTTTTGTAACATTTAAGACCCTGAAATATGGAGCATATTCATACAAATTATCAAGGTAGTTGTAATAAAAATTCCAGATTATGGGTCATCCTACTTTTGTAGATACACCATGTGCAAGATAGGGTATCTGACTAGTCATATTAACAAGTCTCAAACAGGTCTTCCGGGTAAAACAGTGATATATTCTTCAATGAGTATCCAAATTAAGTGAGACCAGTTTCATTGGATAGTGGAAAATCTTTAGTATTTCTAGTACAACTTTCATAATTAAATATCATATATTGTGATCTTGGCATGCTTTACAAGTACGCTCTCTTGGAAGGGAAAAAATCAGCAAGTTGTGGGGAAGTTACCATAACTTCCACTTGGCACATCCAATTTTGATAAAACCTATGGAATTGCAGAGAAGAAATATCAGAGAACTACAAAAAAAACATTCATACCCAGAAGGGCCGAAATTTTGTAGATACAACAGAATAAATATCGTCTAGCAGAACCACCTCAAAATCAAGGTTTAAAAGTGATACTTGGACAACATGCCACCAAAAAAGGGAACTTCTACACCAAATATGCCTCCAGAAAGTCCTACTTGGAATATTGATGAAGGTGAAGAAATGCGTAGGGACATAAATGATTTACAAAATAAGACAGAAACAAAATATGAACTACAAGGGATGATGGATGGTTTAAAAAGGGAGATCATGGAAGGATTGAAAAAATTCCTAATAGAGAGGACAACTGAGAGTGAAAATGTATCCCATGAAATTCATGATGAGGACACAAGGAAAATGAATCAATAATGGAGAAACTACAAGTTTGGGTTGAATACGAACTACTTTCCTAAGATCGATATGAGAAAGTTTGATGGCAAGGACCCAATCACATGGATACTTCATATGGAGAAATTCTTTTATCTACATGATGTGCCACATACACAAAAGGTATGAATTGCTTCTTTATATTTAGAACCCAACAAATTTGTGTGGTATCGATGGCTTTGTTCTTGCAAATCACTTGTCACTATGACAATTTTCACGGAAGAAATGATACCACACTATGAGGATACAATGAGAAATACCTTCTTTAGACAATTGATAAATCTCAAGCAAAAGGGTTTCGTTGCAGATCACATTGAGAACTTCCAAAGATTGAATATAAAGGTAACAGATACTTCAAATGAGCACCTGATTGATGTATTCATATGAAATTTAAAGGATAACATTCAACATGAGGTTCTCCTTTGGGAAACCAAATCATTGGAGAATGCATTCAGGGTGGCAAGAAATGTTGAAAGTAAAAATATGGCTATGGCTACTAGAAGGACCACTCCTAACATCTATCAAGAGAATAATGTTCCTTCTTCTAAAACACCTCAACCTATAAGGTTGACACCTCAACAATTGGAGGAAATAAAAGAAAAAAATTTATGCTTTAATTGTGACAACAAGTACAGTAAGGGACATAAGTGTGGTGAGAATAAATTATTCTACATATATTGTGAAGAGGAAGAAGAACAAGAACAAGAACAAGAACCATCTCAAGATGAAAACGTAGAAGCCGTCTCTTTTGAAGAGTTGACTCCCACGGTATCATGTAATGCATTGGCTGGAATTAGCACTCCTCAAACCCTCAAGATCGAAGGATATATCAAAAATAAAAAGGTAATAGTCCTAATTGATTCTGGTATTACTCATAATTCCATTCACTATAAATTAGCCAAAGCTCTCAATTCCTTTGTATATCCAGCACAAGAGTTTCAAGTAATGATTGCAAATGAACTATCAATTTATTAGGAAAATGCAATAAGATCAATCTTACTATGGGGGACTATTTAATGAATAGTCCAATGATTTCTATACCCATGGGTGGTGTTGATGTCATACTAGGAATCCAATGGTTACAATCATTAGGAATAGTGGATTTTAATTTTCAAGAACTTTTCATGAAATTTTCATTGGAAGGAAAAGAAATTGAGTTAAGGGGTATCACAGGGAAACCCAGTAAGGTGATAAGCTCTAATGGCATGAAAAAAATATTGAAAAAGGGGCATCAAGGTGTAATTGCACAACTATGCTCACTAGATGTTCAAAAATATAAGCCATATATTCCCCTAGATCTCCAAGGAATCATTGATAAGCATCCCAAAGTATTCGGAGATATTCCCAAAGGTCTTCCATCCACTCAAAATCATGATCATTCTATTCACCTAATTCCTAGGAGTGTTCCTCCAAACATAAAGCCTTGCAGATACCCTTATTCCCAGAAGAGTGAAATTGAGCGTATGGTTGAAGAAATGTTAGAGGGTGGTATTATTAGACCTAGCCAAAGTTCTTACTCTGCACCGATGGTAATGGTACTCAAGAAAGATGGCTCATGGCATATGTGTCCAAATTATAGAGAGCTTAACAAGATAATTATTAAAGATAAGTTTCATATTCCTTTAATTGATAAATTGTTAGATGAACTACATGGAGCAATATATTTCACAAATTTGGATCTTCGTTCAAGGTATCATCAGATTAGAATGAAGGAAGCAGATATCCCAAAAATAGCATTTTGAACTCATGAAGGCCATTATGAATTTTTGGTCATGCCTTTTGGCCTTACAAATGCACCTTCCACATTCCAAGGGTTGATGAATTCCATTTTCAATCCCTTCCTTCAAAAATCTGTGTTAGTATTTTTTGATGATATACTAATCTATAGAAATTCTTGGGAGGATCATGTGTGACATGTTGACAAGGTGCTACAACCACTAAAGGAGAAACAACTATATGCCAAACCATCCAAATGTTTCTTTGGGGTGAAGGAGTTAGAGTATTTGGGTCATATTGTATCTCATGAAGGTGTCAAGGTAGACCCTAACAAGATTAAGGCCATGATGGACTGGTCTATTCCCAAAACATTGAAGAATCTTAGAGGATTTTTGGGTTTGACAGGTTACTACCGCAAGTTTGTTTGGAACTATGGAAGAATAGCAGAACCTTTAACAGAATTAACTAAGAAGGATGAATTTCCATGGACTCCAGAGGAAACTCATGCTTTTGAACAACTTAAAGAGGCAATGTGCAAAGCTCTTGTCTTGACCATGCCTCGAGAAATGGAATTGGTGTTGTTCTAATGCAAGTAGGAAGGCCCCTTTATTTTGAAATTCGTCCACTCAAGGGAAAGGACTTACACAAACCCATTTATTAGAAGGAAATGATGTCAATACTACATGCATTGAAGAAATGGCACCCTTACCTAATAGGTAGGCACTTCAAGATCAAAACAGATCATGATAGTCTTAAATACTTCTTGGAACAAAGACTATATTCAGAAGAACAACAAAAATGGGTGACCAATATATTGGGTTATGATTTTGAAATCATCTATAAAAAAAGGGAAGAAAAATGTTGTAGCATATGCACTCTCAAGAAAGGATGAAGATGTTGAGTCCTTTCTTTCTTCTGTCTCGATCATCCAACCCAATTGGATAATATAAGTGAGGGATGAATGGAAGAATGAAGAAAACATGTGGACTCTCATTTAAAGGTTGCAGCAGGATTCTAGTGCATCAAATAAATTTACATGGAAAAATGATTCACTATGGTACAAAGATCACTTATATTTATGTAAGAACTCCGAAATCAAACAAAAGGTACTATTGGAATTGAACACCTTTTCGGTAGGAGGGCACTCATGATTTTTGAAAACCTACCATAGGGTCAAGAAGGAATTTTTTTGGGATGGCCTTAAAACTAATGTTCAAAGGTTTGTGGCATAATGTTTAGTTTTCCAACAAAATAAGGTGGAAACAATTAAGACCCCGGGTCTTTTACAACCATTAGCCATCCCAAGTCAGCGTTGGGAGGAGGTTTCCTTGGATTTCATCATAGGGTTACCGAAGTCTGAAGGAAAGAGTGTCATCATGGTGATTGTTGATAGACTGACCAAGTACACACACTTTTGTACACTCTTTCATCCCTTCAAAACCAGTACAATTGCCACCGCATTCATGGAGACAGTTCAAAATCTTCATGGAATCCCAAATATTATTGTAAGTGACAGAGATCCCATCTTCACAGGGCATTTTTGGACATAATTATTTTCTTGTTTGGGTACGTAATTGGCTCATAGTTCATCCTATCATCCTCAATCTAATGGACAAACCGATATAGTGAACAAATGTTTGGAAGGATACCATTGTTTCTTTGTCTCTTATAAACAAACACAATGGTTCAAATGGTTGCCCTTGGCAGAATGGTGGTATAACACTTCCTTTCATACTGCAACAAAAATGACACCATTTATGGCACTCTATGGATACCACCCTCCTTCCATCACTTCTTCTATAAAAGAAAAATCTAAGGTTCAAGAAGTGGAATATCACATCGAACATCAATAACAAGTTCTCCAAATATTAAAGGACAACCTAAACATGGCACAGAATCGCATGAAACAACAAGCAGATCAACATCGTAGTGAAAGAAGTTTTGAAGTAGGGTATTAGGTGTTTTTAAGACTACAACCATACAAACAGATGTCCCTCAAGCAATCCAAGAAGGATAATGAATTATCACCAAAGTACTATGGCCCTTATAAGGTGTTGCAAAATATTGGTACTATGGCATACAAATTGGAGTTGCCTGCATCTTCACGAATACACCTAGTTTTCCATGTTTCATGCTTAAAGAAGGTTATAGGTGACAATATCCCAATTCAAACTATATTTCCAGAACTTGACGAGGAAGGAAAAAATCATATTGGAGCCTAATTCTATCACTAACATAAGAATTCTCCAACTCAGGAATAGATCCATTTCAGAGTATCTCATTAAGTGGAGAAAACTACCTGTTGAAGATTCCACTTGGGAAGATGAGTCTTTTATACAGAAACATGCAAAATTACTCAAGCGTTGTGGACAACATTTGTCTGAAGGGGAGGGGAATGTTAGTCCCTAAATAGTGGCACATTACCCCTTAATTGGGGCATATTACATTAGTAATGTTATTTTATTTATTTATGTCAGCTTAGGTCCATTAGTTGTAATTGTACCTCCTAGTCTCCTATATATACCAAGGAAACTTTTTTATTTGGAATCATCTTGTATTTGGAAGTTTATGTGGTGTATAAGAAGTTTTCCCCCTCAAAGAGGATTATTATTTGAAATTCTCTCTTTTTCAAGGCATTGAGTACTTATTCTAAGGTTTTTCTATGATATCTTGATATTTGGTTCTTAACATCAATTCATTGTTTCTCATGGTTTATCTATCCAACACATCATGTAAATCAAAATCAATCATATGTACATACACCATAGATTCATCCACACACACATAAATACACCAGAAAATGAAATGCCAGAAAGATGTATATCATCATATATATAGTCATCAGTTTCAAAAAATGGGTACAATACACATGGTCGGCCCTCACTATGGCCACACTCAAAACGCATGTATAAAAATGGGGGACTTTTCCCCTATGAAAATATCATACACAAAATGTGGTCCTCACCTACACATATCATAAAGAATGTATGGTGCTTCTAACTCAAGAAATACCCCAGCAGCAGAATCTATTGGTGGTCTCGTTGTCGATGGTCCTCCTCTAGCAGGTGACACCCCACCAACAAGTGGCCCCAAATGTCCTATATAAGTTGCACCATCAACTGTGTCTTGTCGCATGATAGTTTTCCACTCTGGGGTGACTACCACACATAAATATAGGACCTAATCATCATGGGCCTCAATCTAGCATGCCTCAGGCACACCCTGTAGTACTCGGTCCAAACACCCTTGTAGCTAATCAATTTTCCTCTACATATCTAGGTCACGTCTTAGTGGGGCCTGTGAAGGCCCTACCCTAGTGTCATCCTGATATCGACATCGTCTAGTTCTAGAATGTCCCTCTCGAGGCTCTTCCTCCTACTCACGAACAACGACTGCCTTGAGTCCTCACGGTCCAACATTTGCAAACACAAACTTGGTTACCTATCAATACTATGTCACACAAGATCACATACATCATATATTCATACAACAAAAAATGAAATATTCTCTCTTCATGGATCTTAATCCTCTCCAAGTGGGAGGATCATATCAGGATTACGCCGATAATCCATACCGACATATGGGTACTCGAGAATGATATTGGGGGTTTTCACCCATAACCCCTGAAATATCTCAGGAAAGTAGTTCCCTACGCAACCACCATTGTGTGGCACCAATCCTAGTCTACCAGCTCATGCATGACCATCTCATCGGTAAAGGGTCCAAGATCACATGAGGTCGCAAGAGTACAACCCACTCCAAGAAAAAACTAAATAGGATAGAACATACAAAAAATATATACCCCTGTTGCCACCACACCAACCCAGTTGTGTCACCATGCACTCTCTCATTAGTCCTGCCCATGAAAGCACTTTACCGTCGAGCACTTGCTCCACAACCCCCATATGTCCTTCAGAGATACATCAGGGTGCTAAGGATCCATAAATCCTTACAACAAGTGAGGCCACTACCTGTGTAACTAGGGAATCAATCCAGTTAATCCATATTTCCCCTCCCACCACAACATCCTAAGCAGCACAATGGTGGGCAGTCATCTATTGGATCGTCTCTCCTCCCACCATTCACGGCTTAATGTCAGTGGAAATCCCCCTCATCAAGAGTCCGATTAGAAAATAAATGTCAACATCCATTGACAAAATCACCTCCTGACCATGCACCTCAAATAATTGGTGATCATCATGCCACATACCAACTAGGAAGTTCAAAATATCCTCATGGGATCTCATCAGAGCACAATCAAATAATTTCATCCAGCCAAAACTGGCAAGTTGAAATTGGATCCCTACATCATTTCCCACCTCTGTGCAGAGGGTTTCCCAATCCCACTCTCGCTAGTGTACCGATGTGTTTTCTATCCGTGTGCAAAGAACACCCTGCACCACCAAAAACTCCATGTTAGTTTGTCATTTGAACAAAACATATCAAAAATTGCCCAACAAAATCTTGTGTGCCAATAGCGCGCTTATCATGCAAGA
>SNQJ01S0055427.1:65634-76833 GCA_010110895.2 Picea sitchensis
GAGATATGGGCCAAATTTTTGAGTGGGAAAGTAATTGAGGATGTCAGCATCATGGATCATCGGAGGAGATGATGAATAAATGTTCATTGAGGAAATTATGGTTGGGTAGAGTGTCAGAGGTGGTATAAGGTAAATCAATAATGAATTATGCAAGAGAAAGTGATTTATTTATTTTAGGAGTGGTAAAATCTAAATCATACTCTTGCATAATCATGATCTACTCAACAAATTTCCCATTGATATGATACCGACTAAGTAAGTATTGCATGGGGTTTGAGTTTGCAACGACTTTGGTGGTTTGGAAAAAAATTTAGTGGCGCAGCTTCTAGACTGCCAGGACCATGAATAGGGAAACTTTTTATTCATGGTTGTACTTAGGAGGTGGCCAAAAAAGGTTTTTACTAATATAATAAATGACATATTCATGCCCATATTTGCCTTGCTGGATGAGGACTTCTGCAAATGATACTTCTAAGAAAAAAAGGTACAGGATGTAGTCTTTGTAAAAGTTGGGGGGATTGATCAAAGAGGCTCRAGACATGGTTTCTTTTAATACCTCAAAATCTTTTTGAGCTTGTTGGTCCCATTGAAATGGGATTCCTTGGAGGCATAAGAAGTCATGAGCGAGAGTTGTTTAATCAGGGACAAAGCAACACAAGGAGTTATCTTTTCCTTGAATGATTTGTAGTTGGCACAAGTCTTTTGGAGGGGGGATGGCACTGGTGGCTTGGAATTTGAGGGGGTTCATGATGATGCCCTATTGGGATACTCTAAATCTGAGTAATCACTCGAAGGTGATGCAAAAAATGCACTTGAGGGGGTTTAGATGAGTATTTTATTGACGACATCGTTTGAAGATGATTCTAGATACTCGAGGTGTTGGGAACATTTCTTGGAGCGAGTTGTAACATCATCCAAGTATGTGAGAATAATATGGACAATTTCATGAAAGACATAAGCCATTGTGCATTGAAAGGTGGCTCCAAAATTTTTTAGTCTGAAGGGCATGACACAATATGTGAAGGTACCCCAAGGGATAGTGAATGATGTCTTATACTAATCAACATGGTTGATTTGAATTTGGTTGTAGCTAGAAAATCCATCCATGAATGGTAGTGTTTCATGGATGACACATGCATCAATGACATGATCAATAAAAGGATTTGGGAAGTTATTTTTGGGACACGCTTGATTGAGGTGATTGAAGTCGGTGCAGACTCATATGGTGCCCTAGTTTTTGATAACGAGGATGGGGTTGGATACCCATGAGGTGTACACAATGGGGTAAATGAACCTACTAGCACGTAATTTGTCAATTTTGACTTTGATAGCCGATGCTGCTGAAGGATGCAGGGGTCATTGTTTTTGACGAGTTGGTACAATATTGGGCCATGTATAAATTCTAAGTTCGACAATGGCAGGGTCAAGGCTAGACATGTCGATATATGACCAAGAAAAAATGTCATGATATTCTTGAAAAATAAAATTTTAAGAAAGGAATTCTTGAGTGGAACATGAGGTGTTGAGGGTGAGTTCCTCGATGTTGTTGGGTTTGATGGAAATTTACACCTTGAGGGTGGGAGAAATATTGGCCATATTGTCCTCTTCAAAAGCATATGGGGTAGAAATTGGGTTTTTGAACCAATCTGTATGCTCTGGAGGAATGAAGTATTTCATTTCCACCACACAAACAATGGTGTTGTTGATGGGAACGAAAGCATCTGGTGAAAGGAAGAATGAACGATAGTGCATGCCATCCCATGAGTATTCTGGTACCATCATGGCCTTGAGAATGTGTTCATCATAATGAAAGAAGATATCCTCTAAGGGATCCTTTGTATGAGGACCAAGTGAGTTTGATGCAATGATACTAGATATGGTGGAAGAATCAGAAAATGTTGAGAGAGTGCAAGCGACTGGAACTTGTGGAATAATGGTACTATCATCAACAAGGAAAATTGATTCCACAACAGGAAGTGGTTCTTTATGGTAAGAAAGGTAATAGAAATGTACAATTGTGGGTGTATCTAGATGCCTAGGAGGAGGAAGAATTTTTTGTTGAGGTATTATCGGTGAATTAGGTGGGGTTGAAGGGGAGGTCTCCGATAATAATGGGATTGGAAAGCTCGGGGAAGAAAGAGGTATGGCATCTTACTCCAAAATGGGTGAGTGTGGTATGTCTTAGGGTTTGGATGCCATAGAATGGTTAATGGAATTCATTATGCGCATGCATTATGCAATGATTAATGGACACTAATACATGAAATGGTCCATTTGACTGCAGATTCTACATGGGCAGGTACAACCTTCATTGACCATGGTGGAAACATAGCATGGGTTAGGAGAATCGATCTAGTTGAGTACAACTCATGGTGGTACTGCTGAAGTGGGTTCAGGAAAGTATGTTTGCCGAACTGCAACCAAGGTTTCCTGAAATCATGGGAGAGCGAGACAATGGTGCATGTAATGGACATATTGTGAGCATATGGCACATACAAAGTTGGTACACAAGGTTTTGTTGCGCATGGTGGTTGATTTTACAGTAGTTGCGGTGGACATGCCTATTGGAGTTTGTAATAACAATGCTGCATGGGGAAGATGGATAAGGTTTATGAGCTCTAGAACGGTGGGACATAAGTGTGTGGGGTGACCTAGTGCTCTATAAAGTGAAAATGGTAGTTGGACTCGAGTGGTGGCTAGAGTAGTTCCCTCAAATTTCTTCTTCATAGCCTCAGTGGGGGAATTTTGGTTCCTAGTTGCTGGAGGTATGGGAGGTTGACACATAGTCTATTTGGGAAGAAGATTTGGTTGAGTAGGAAGAGATGTTATGGATATGGGTACCATAGAGGGTGGGTCAAGATACGAAACATGGATGGCTGTCTAGGGATGATTTTAAGGATGAAAATTTATTTTAAAATGTAGAAACATTGGCGAATCTTACTAATACTTTATATGTCAACTATAAATGTTTGACGATATTTTTGTAAAAATATTCAAATTTCTAAGTATTTTATATAGTTTTTATAAAATTTTGGCTATTTTTAAGGTGAAATAATTTTATCCTATAGAATTTGGGCGAATCATTTTTAAAATAGCGAATCTCATTTTTGGAAAAACCATGGAAAATTAGCCCATGAGCGAAAAATTAGCCCCTAAAATCATCCATGATGTTAGGAAGGGTAAGGGAGATGACTACTTGATATGCCATTATCCTTGGTGGTGGTAGAAGAATGGTATAAGAGAGGAMTTCTAATTTGGTTCTACCATGGAAGAAGTGATTGCACATACTTGGGAAGAATATGAGGGTGAAAAAATGAGCAAGTCTCCCTGATAAGTGCCCAAGAGTGACGGGTCCTAAAAAATGCCTGGACCTATCTCTACGATTGGCGAGACTTTTGAATGTTCCCCAATGAGGGGAAGGATATTGTCTCGATCTAGGGAAGGGCAAGGTTCATAATGTGCAAGCTGATCCATAGTGACGATAATCCCATTATGGGGGAAAATCAGGGTGTGAAATACTGATGAATTAACCAACTTCATGGCATACATATAACTACGACCAAGTAGAATATTATAGTCTAAATGGGCATAAATGACCTCGATGTCGATTAAAGCTGTTTTACTTACAAGTTCAATGGTAATGTTTTGAAGAATCCCTTAAGGTTGAGAGGGAGACCATCATAAGACTGAAGAGTGATAACATAAGGGGTAAGCTTGGGGGATCCTAGCTTGTGCCAGACATGTTTGGACACTATGAATGTGGATGCACCTTCATCTACAATACATTGATGAAGAATGATGTTTTGAATTGTGACAGGTATTCAGAAGGCCACCAATGAAGGGATTCGAGGCTTTAATTTATCTAAGTCAAAAGTGATGAGGCCTAAGTTTGAAGGGTTAATTTCCCCCAATGTAGATAGAAAGGATTTCCATTGTGAAGGGTAGGTTTGTAAAACTTCCATGACTACATGGCCAGGGGATTCGGCCGAATCATCGACGAGACTATAGTTGTGTGCTGCTTGGGCATATAGGTTATGAGAATTGCATTGTAGAGGTGTCCACGGTACCTTTGAGATGGGGTCACTATTGGGGCAAGAGATCATCGACAAGTGATTTGTTGGTAATGGAGGTGCATCCACTGTGGTCAGAGTGGATTCGAGAGGTATGCCATACCGATGTATGCAAGTTAGAATAAGGATGTCCTCCTCAAACGTGAGAAGAATATTACGGGTTGCAGCGTTACCCACTTGTCCTTGTATTGCATTAGGGTTCTGACCAAAAAACTAAGGAGGGGGACCAGTGTCTTGTTGTGTTGCTACTACGCCTTGATGCACTTCAAGGAGAATACCTTCTAGTAGAGGTTTTTAGTGTTACAAAATTTGGAAAAATTTTCAAAAAAACCTCCACTACAACCTCCTCTATTGGTCGCAAAGGTTTTAATGGATGTTCCATATAACTAAAAAATTTGGGCGGACGAAGGGTGTAGCAGATGCTTTTTTTTTTTCATTGCTTTTATTATTAAAACGAACCGGTGCACCATTAAATAAAACTCCCCAGTGCGTACCTAAACATAAAATGCACTAGAATGACCTTACATAAAATTCCCTAGAACGTACATAAAACCAAAAAATGCACAAGTGCGCCATTACATAAATTCCTGGTGCAGACATAAGACGAAAACACATCAGTGCGCCATTACATGAAATGCCTTGGTGCGTACATAAGAAGAAAATGTGCCAGTTCACCATTACATTACTGCCCTAGTTCATACTTATGATACAAATGCACTGAGGCAGTTATGGTTATTACACCTTGGATTCCCATTTTGTTGTATGCAACTCTGGTGTGCTTGTATTTTATGTCAGTCCCGATGTTTGTATAATTCGTACCCTATATTACATATAGAGCACCGATGCGTTTATCTTATTAAATTCAACGGTGCATTTATATTATTAAACGCACTGGTGCATTTAATTTTTTTTAAAGCACCAGTGTTGTTATTTAAAAACCGATGTGTATTTATCACATGCCCACTGTAACATTTTAAACGATATATATTATCGCACATTTTGATGCACCGGTGCTTCCATATAATTAATATGCACCAGTGTTTTAGTATGCTTAATATGCACCAATGCGTATAACCCCTTAAAAAACACCAATTTCTATATTATTTCAAGCACCATTTTGCAAGCTCATAAAAATGCACCGATATGTATATATTTTAACTAATTGTGTTTTTTACAAATAATTTTTATAATAATATTGTTTTTTATATTTCTGTTATTGCATTTTGATATAATGATTGCATTAATGCCTTATCCAACAAATTACACCTCTGTTATTTGCAACAATGTAAATCATTCACATATTAATTAATCAGTTATTTGCAACAATGTAAATCATTCACATATTAATTAATCAACAATGCAACATTTTACAACATTTGACAATGCAATAAAATAACAAACCGATTTTATTAGATATGAATAAGAGACCCAGGGTCATACAAAATGGGACAACATAAAGGTCCACAATAATAAAAATGGAACCAATATGTAACCCAAGTGGATCTAACTATTGGTGGCTGCTGGAAATTGTTTGGGTTTGAAGGGTCATCCAACTTTGGCTTGGAAAAATGATGGCCAAAAATTTCAATGAAATATAGACTACCGTGTTGATCTGACAAACTCCAGGGTTCTCGATGCTGCATCAACAAATTTCCTTCCGACTACACTCTAAAATGATAGTGCATGAGAAAGTATTCAAGAGGGCGAATCACTAGTATTCGTTCTGTTCATCATGATCCTATCTCAATAGAATATACAGTCACCAGGGAAACTCGACTCGACCAGTGTGGTAATTGAAATTGTCTCATTCTTTCAAAGCATTCTTTCTGACATTTCCAGTGAGTAAATTCACTCTCAGACATTCCTTCCAGCTGTTGGTCACTAAAAAATCAAGTTGGCTTCCCTTTTGGTCAAATTTCCTTCCTCCTTTTGACAAACAAACATCCCTCGGTCGACTCGACCTGGATAACATTTCAACTTGGTTAAATTTCGACTTGGATGAATTTCGACTTGGATGCATTTCGACTTGGATAAATTCAACTTGAGTCATTTTGACTTGGTCAACTTGCATTGTCTCCGACCTAACTTGCCGCATCTTCCTGACTCATCCTTATTTGACTCTACTTGACCCATTTCCTTTACGAATCGACTGGCAGTTTGAGTGGCTGAGAATTTCTTTCATCCAAAGAGCCAAAGTTATAATTGTTAAATAAAGAATTTTATTTCTTCAAAGCACTTGACCAGGTAGGAGATCCCCTGTATTCCTGTAGTCCACTGTGTTCATGTAACCTAGTAATCCTGTAGCTTTTACTGTAGTTCCATGTCATATTACACTATGGTACTTCTTGTCTTCATGTTGACATCAATGCCAACACGATATTTCCATCACTGGGTGTATGAATGGTTGTGGGGGCCCGTAATGCCACCTCATTTATACTTATCATGATGATCGTTGAAATGGATATGGAGGATCAATGAGAGATTGAGCTCCATTACATGGTCATGGGATATCAGATTGCTATTGCAAGAGAGACAAGTAAGGGGTCCTGACCTCCTGATGTTTTTTGCATTTTCAATTTTTTGCTTAGGGCTGTACGGATGGTCGTACAATCTCGTCTTTTATGAAAAAGGGGAAAACAACATGGGTGATCATGAGATACTTATGTGGATAGAAGTGGGTATAATATGGTTCTCCAAGTTGCACAACATAGGAGATGGAGTTTCAATCACATTGACTTCAGTGCGATTGGTAGACTATCTCCCACGCTGATCAATGTGTTTGTTAAAGGAAAAGGAGCACCAAACAATACAATTGTTTGAGTGGTAGGTGTGCAGTGGTCTGCGCGATTATAATAGGAAAAATCACACTGAGCAGTGTGACTATTTGAGAAACAATTGCGCCAAGCAATGCGTATTCTTGCATGATAAGCGCGCTATTGGCACACAAGATTTTGTTGGGCAATTTTTGATATGTTTTGTTCAAATGACAAACTAACATGGAGTTTTTGGTGGTGCAGGGTGTTCTTTGCACACGGATAGAAAACACATCGGTACACTAGCGAGAGTGGGATTGGGAAACCCTCTGCACAGAGGTGGGAAATGATGTAGGGATCCAATTTCAACTTGCCAGTTTTGGCTGGATGAAATTATTTGATTGTGCTCTGATGAGATCCCATGAGGATATTTTGAACTTCCTAGTTGGTATGTGGCATGATGATCACCAATTATTTGAGGTGCATGGTCAGGAGGTGATTTTGTCAATGGATGTTGACATTTATTTTCTAATCGGACTCTTGATGAGGGGGATTTCCACTGACATTAAGCCGTGAATGGTGGGAGGAGAGACGATCCAATAGATGACTGCCCACCATTGTGCTGCTTAGGATGTTGTGGTGGGAGGGGAAATATGGATTAACTGGATTGATTCCCTAGTTACACAGGTAGTGGCCTCACTTGTTGTAAGGATTTATGGATCCTTAGCACCCTGATGTATCTCTGAAGGACATATGGGGGTTGTGGAGCAAGTGCTCGACGGTAAAGTGCTTTCATGGGCAGGACTAATGAGAGAGTGCATGGTGACACAACTGGGTTGGTGTGGTGGCAACAGGGGTATATATTTTTTGTATGTTCTATCCTATTTAGTTTTTTCTTGGAGTGGGTTGTACTCTTGCGACCTCATGTGATCTTGGACCCTTTACCGATGAGATGGTCATGCATGAGCTGGTAGACTAGGATTGGTGCCACACAATGGTGGTTGCGTAGGGAACTACTTTCCTGAGATATTTCAGGGGTTATGGGTGAAAACCCCCAATATCATTCTCGAGTACCCATATGTCGGTATGGATTATCGGCGTAATCCTGATATGATCCTCCCACTTGGAGAGGATTAAGATCCATGAAGAGAGAATATTTCATTTTTTGTTGTATGAATATATGATGTATGTGATCTTGTGTGACATAGTATTGATAGGTAACCAAGTTTGTGTTTGCAAATGTTGGACCGTGAGGACTCAAGGCAGTCGTTGTTCGTGAGTAGGAGGAAGAGCCTCGAGAGGGACATTCTAGAACTAGACGATGTCGATATCAGGATGACACTAGGGTAGGGCCTTCACAGGCCCCACTAAGACGTGACCTAGATATGTAGAGGAAAATTGATTAGCTACAAGGGTGTTTGGACCGAGTACTACAGGGTGTGCCTGAGGCATGCTAGATTGAGGCCCATGATGATTAGGTCCTATATTTATGTGTGGTAGTCACCCCAGAGTGGAAAACTATCATGCGACAAGACACAGTTGATGGTGCAACTTATATAGGACATTTGGGGCCACTTGTTGGTGGGGTGTCACCTGCTAGAGGAGGACCATCGACAACGAGACCACCAATAGATTCTGCTGCTGGGGTATTTCTTGAGTTAGAAGCACCATACATTCTTTATGATATGTGTAGGTGAGGACCACATTTTGTGTATGATATTTTCATAGGGGAAAAGTCCCCCATTTTTATACATGCGTTTTGAGTGTGGCCATAGTGAGGGCCGACCATGTGTATTGTACCCATTTTTTGAAACTGATGACTATATATATGATGATATACATCTTTCTGGCATTTCATTTTATGGTGTATTTATGTGTGTGTGGATGAATCTATGGTGTATGTACATATGATTGATTTTGATTTACATGATGTGTTGGATAGATAAACCATGAGAAACAATGAATTGATGTTAAGAACCAAATATCAAGATATCATAGAAAAACCTTAGAATAAGTACTCAATGCCTTGAAAAAGAGAGAATTTCAAATAATAATCCTCTTTGAGGGGGAAAACTTCTTATACACCACATAAACTTCCAAATACAAGATGATTCCAAATGAAAAAGTTTCCTTGGTATATATAGGAGACTAGGAGGTACAATTACAACTAATGGACCTAAGCTGACATAAATAAATAAAATAACATTACTAATGTAATATGCCCCAATTAAGGGGTAATGTGCCACTATTTAGGGACTAACATTCCCCTCCCCTTCAGACAAATGTTGTCCACAACGCTTGAGTAATTTTGCATGTTTCTGTATAAAAGACTCATCTTCCCAAGTGGAATCTTCAACAGGTAGTTTTCTCCACTTAATGAGATACTCTGAAATGGATCTATTCCTGAGCTGGAGAATTCTTATGTTAGTGATAGAATTAGGCTCCAATATGATTTTTTCCTTCCTCGTCAAGTTCTGGAAATATAGTTTGAATTGGGATATTGTCACCTATAACCTTCTTTAAGCATGAAACATGGAAAACTAGGTGTATTCGTGAAGATGCAGGCAACTCCAATTTGTATGCCATAGTACCAATATTTTGCAACACCTTATAAGGGCCATAGTACTTTGGTGATAATTCATTATCCTTCTTGGATTGCTTGAGGGACATCTGTTTGTATGGTTGTAGTCTTAAAAACACCTAATACCCTACTTCAAAACTTCTTTCACTACGATGTTGATCTGCTTGTTGTTTCATGCGATTCTGTGCCATGTTTAGGTTGTCCTTTAATATTTGGAGAACTTGTTATTGATGTTCGATGTGATATTCCACTTCTTGAACCTTAGATTTTTCTTTTATAGAAGAAGTGATGGAAGGAGGGTGGTATCCATAGAGTGCCATAAATGGTGTCATTTTTGTTGCAGTATGAAAGGAAGTGTTATACCACCATTCTGCCAAGGGCAACCATTTGAACCATTGTGTTTGTTTATAAGAGACAAAGAAACAATGGTATCCTTCCAAACATTTGTTCACTATATCGGTTTGTCCATTAGATTGAGGATGATAGGATGAACTATGAGCCAATTACGTACCCAAACAAGAAAATAATTATGTCCAAAAATGCCCTGTGAAGATGGGATCTCTGTCACTTACAATAATATTTGGGATTCCATGAAGATTTTGAACTGTCTCCATGAATGCGGTGGCAATTGTACTGGTTTTGAAGGGATGAAAGAGTGTACAAAAGTGTGTGTACTTGGTCAGTCTATCAACAATCACCATGATGACACTCTTTCCTTCAGACTTCGGTAACCCTATGATGAAATCCAAGGAAACCTCCTCCCAACGCTGACTTGGGATGGCTAATGGTTGTAAAAGACCCGGGGTCTTAATTGTTTCCACCTTATTTTGTTGGAAAACTAAACATTATGCCACAAACCTTTGAACATTAGTTTTAAGGCCATCCCAAAAAAATTCCTTCTTGACCCTATGGTAGGTTTTCAAAAATCATGAGTGCCCTCCTACCGAAAAGGTGTTCAATTCCAATAGTACCTTTTGTTTGATTTCGGAGTTCTTACATAAATATAAGTGATCTTTGTACCATAGTGAATCATTTTTCCATGTAAATTTATTTGATGCACTAGAATCCTGCTGCAACCTTTAAATGAGAGTCCACATGTTTTCTTCATTCTTCCATTCATCCCTCACTTATATTATCCAATTGGGTTGGATGATCGAGACAGAAGAAAGAAAGGACTCAACATCTTCATCCTTTCTTGAGAGTGCATATGCTACAACATTTTTCTTCCCTTTTTTTATAGATGATTTCAAAATCATAACCCAATATATTGGTCACCCATTTTTGTTGTTCTTCTGAATATAGTCTTTGTTCCAAGAAGTATTTAAGACTATCATGATCTGTTTTGATCTTGAAGTGCCTACCTATTAGGTAAGGGTGCCATTTCTTCAATGCATGTAGTATTGACATCATTTCCTTCTGATAAATGGGTTTGTGTAAGTCCTTTCCCTTGAGTGGACGAATTTCAAAATAAAGGGGCCTTCCTACTTGCATTAGAACAACACCAATTCCATTTCTCGAGGCATGGTCAAGACAAGAGCTTTGCACATTGCCTCTTTAAGTTGTTCAAAAGCATGAGTTTCCTCTGGAGTCCATGGAAATTCATCCTTCTTAGTTAATTCTGTTAAAGGTTCTGCTATTCTTCCATAGTTCCAAACAAACTTGCGGTAGTAACCTGTCAAACCCAAAAATCCTCTAAGATTCTTCAATGTTTTGGGAATAGACCAGTCCATCATGGCCTTAATCTTGTTAGGGTCTACCTTGACACCTTCATGAGATACAATATGACCCAAATACT